>PVIU01002509.1:0-164915 GCA_004026605.1 Ondatra zibethicus | reverse complement strand
AATAATTTTATAATTTTATAATAATAATAATTTTATAATTCTTAAAAGTAACATGGAGTTGGGCGGTGGTGGCGCCTGCCTTTAATCCCAGCACTCGAGAGGCAGAGGCAGGCGGATCTCTGTGAGTCTGAGGCCAGCCTGGTCTACAAGAGCTAGTTCCAGGGCAGGCTCCAAAGCTATAGAGAAACCCTGTCTCGATAAACAAAAAAAAAGTACCATGGAAAGGGACATCTGTGTTGTGAGCATGTAAGCAGAGGCTAACCTCTACACAGAAAATGTTTCTTAGCACCTCACACATCTTATCCAGAAATGGAGGGCTGGTTACAGAAGCATAGAAAAAGAAAAAAAAGTATACATTGTTCTGGTCCCTTCCTTTCTCCCCTTTCTCTACCATGGCTCCATTCCTGAACCTCCTGCAATATCTGCAGGGTATTTTCTCTTCTCTGACTTAACCTGTGTACAGTCATTAGCTTCATCTTGTGAGGCTTTTTTTTTTTTTACCTATTTGCTTATCCACTGAATAAATGACAAGTTCCCTAGCACAACATTAAAAGACTCCATCATCTAATTCTCAATGTCCTTTGCAGACTGCTTTCTCAACATTCTCCTAAAAAGGCAATGTCTGTGTAAATACGATCAGCTTTTTTTAAAATTTTATAATGCATATTCTTATTTTTTTCTGTTAACTCAGTCATTTTTTTCTGGCTTTCTTAGAGTCTATGTGACAAATAAATAACATATATTTAAAGTATAAAATATGGTGTTTTGATTACATATAAAATTGTGAAATGATTGCTACAGTCCAGGCAATCAGCATAGGCAGAGTCTCAATTCACTATGGTATTTGTGTGTGGTGAAAATACAATTGTCTCTGACCTTACTGTGTATATGCTGTATAATACAGTTAAGTGCAGGCGTGATGCTGTGCACTTGCATTACATAGACGCGTCTCTATGCTCTACGACCATCATTCGACTATTCCCAACTATCATTTTGCTCCCTGATTTTTAAGATTTATCATTTTTAGGTTCCACAAAAAAAAAACCCGAGATTTTGTAGTATTTGCCTTTTGAGTGTTATTTCTCTTTGGACTTGGGTCCATCCACTTTGTTTCAAATCATATACTATCCCTTTTAAGACTCCTGTGTGTGTGTGTGCGTGTGTGTGTGTGTGTGTGTGTGTGTGTGTGTATACACGTGGGTGCGCATACGTGCATACACCACATTTTTCCATTTCTGTTCGGTGTCTCCAGAGCCTAAAGCTTTTATTCATTTCTCAGCCATGTTCACTGGAGTATACCTTCCAGTATATGCTCAGGACCGCTGCCTTGAAACCTAGCTCCGTAATTAGTGTTTTGAGGACTCTCCCCTTGTTTCCCATCACAGCTAGCCTAGTGTGCATTCCATTCAGCAGTCTGTTTTTTCTACGTCATCACCAGAGCCCATATCTGACCATAGCTATGGGCTTAATTAACAGGTGTGAGGGGATGTGTCGCTATGGTTTTGGTGAACATTTTTGGTGCACTAGTGATAGGAAGCATTCCTTCCTAGGGTTGGTGTGTGGTTATTGATCTTCTCTTCAGAAATTTCTACTCAGGTTTGTACCTATTTTTCAATTTTGCTATTTTTCATTTTTCTGTTGAGTTGTATGATACACATCCATACATAATACACATGCGTTGTACAAAATATTAAGCCCTTTATCATGTATATCTTACAACTATTTTCTCCCATTCCATATATTTCTATTAATCTATTTCCATAGATTATTTCTTTTATGGCACAGAAGCTTTTTTAGTTTAGTGCAAAATTCCCTTGTCTGCTTGTGCTCCCATTGTTTATGTTTTGTGTCATATTAAAAAATTATTGGCCAGAACAATCAAAAGATATTTTCTATGATTTTTTTCTATTAGTTTCAGGTTTCACATTTAAGTATTCCCCTGCTTTTAAGTTGAATTTTAAAGTCATTGATACTAGTTCAGTATCATACTTTTCCAAGTGGATATTCCTTTTTCCTAATACTGTCTATTGAAGGATTTCATTCCTTTTGCATTTTTTTGTCAGTGACCAGCAGTCTCCTACTTCATGAACTCTGGTCTACTGACCCACACAGATTTGCTCTTGTGCCAACACCGCACTCTTGTGATTACTCTAGCATTGTTCATTTTGAAGTCAGCACCTGTGAGGCCTTCAGTTTTGTGCTTCTTAATGGTTTTTTTTTTTTGACAGTTATAGGACTAATTTAGGCAGGTGCGGCCCCTTTCATGGGTTGATGAAATTTCCTCTTTGCAAGACTAAAGCAAGGTAGAGATACATGCAGCCAGGTGACTGGTGTGAGCATTCATAAAGCCCATATTTAGTATGTACTTTCTCTTTCTGGAAGATTTTTCTTATCCCAACGTTGTGTTTTAAGAACATACTCATTCTTTAAGACCACAGTTCTCCTCTATGAATTTTTCTCTCAAATGATATCTCTTTATAACTTCCTACCAGCTGGTTTCATCAGCTGATATTCTACCTGAAACCCTTATGACCTCAAGTTTCTTAAGCCGCACAACTTATTTTCCTATTGAAAACAAAAATATACAAATAGAGAATGTGCTTGGCATATTACATCTTAGCCAGAAGAGCACATCTTATGAAGTGGTTCAGTGAAGACATTTTATTTAAGAGTGTTGAAGAAATAAGTACCAATTTATTGACTCTCAGAGGAAGTTCCTGGTGCTGATAGATTAAGGCATTGGAAATATTCATGAGAACCTGACCTGTAAATCCGCTTGTTTGCTAACTACTGAATAATGAGTCACCTATTTTTATATGTTAACACACATATAACTAGTTCCAACCTTACATACTTTGCTGTTAGAAATGGAAACACACCAAGCTTATTTCCCATTAGGATCTGCTGGTAGGGCTGGAAAAGGGATACAAGCCTTGAGGATGATGAAAGTGTTTCCTCCTTCATGCCCACTGGGGCTCTGTAGCTTCATTTAAATAAGGCCTTTTCATTCCAAAAGTAGCAGGATATTTTTCCTGTCACAGGTATTGCAGCTTTTTTTAATTGCAGATAATTTATTGTGTGCAATTTGTGCTCTGCAATTCCAGTACTCTGGCTATTCTAGAAGGATCACAAGTTTGAGGACAGAATTGGCTTCATAATAAGGCCTGTTCCTCAAACAAAACTTTCTCTACAAATGAAAGTAGTGGGGGAGGGGTCATGAACAGGAGCAAAATCTAATACACATGTATGAAATGGCATGTTGAAACCTATTATCTAGTACAACATAAAGCTGAAGTATCTGTAACTTGAAAAGAAGAAATTAAATAAACAAACATTATCACAGCAAGCATGGGTATTCTTCTGGTGTACAGGTGAAGAAACCATAGCTGATCTAGCCCATATATTTTCCCTACTGTGTTTAATAACAAACTCATTATGAAAAGCAATTTCCAGTTTATTCCTCATGAATAATGTTTCCTAGAGTGTGACCCAGTGTAGCTCCATAGGAACTCTCAGTTACATTACATTGTAGGATGTGGCACAGTGGAAAACTTGCTTTTCTTGAGCACAAAGTGGCTCTGCAGTAGAATACTTGGTAGGAGTTGGAAGTCAAAAGATGTCAGTTATAAGAAATACTACTCAGACTCAATCTTGACAAATGGCTCACTCACTGGAAACCAGCACTCCCTTTCTGCCCCGAGGGGCTTACTCATACAAAGACCTGTAATGTAGAGGCTCTATGTATGTATTTTGCATGGATGACCTCAATATTAATGTGCATTCATTCATGTGCATAAGTCAACTATTTTTTAAATTTAGAAAGCCTTCTTTCATAATTTAAAATGACTATCTTTAATGTTAATATGCAAAAGCAGTAATCCCCAGGCATCCTAAGAACTTGCCTATTATATTCTGTTTGCACAAAGAAAAGCATCAGGGACCATCAATATAACAGTAAAAATGGAGGGCCAATCAATCATTGAACCTTTAATGCGCCATTGAAAGGAAAGCCAGTGAACGTGATCCTTTTACTAACTCGCCTAATGTAACGGTTGATCTGATTTACTACTTCAGTCCCAGAAGATTTAGCAGTGACATGTCAGCTCACTTTGGAGACTAGATAAGTACAACATTTCCGAATGTCTGTAGACAATTTGAAATGGTCTTCACCCAGCTTCACTGCCAAGTTGAGCACTGGCAGATGTCTGTGGCAACTATCTCATAAGTGAATAATATTCCATATTAAGAGCTATCTGCAGGGAGCCAATTCAGATAATTAAGATGAATGTCTTGGGCTAAGAATGAACTTCCAGATACTGCATGAGCAGAAGAGAAAAACTACGCCCAGGGAAATACAAAACTTTTCTCCTGTGACGCCTATAAATACTGCTCATGTCACTAGCCACAGAGTGCTTCAACACTGGCAAAATCATTTTATTATGAAATCCTCAACAAAACTTAACAGTTAAAACTCACATGATATTTTCAGAAGTGTTTTTAGCTCCATCTTATTCCCCAGACTCAATCGCCCAGTCTTATCCCAAGCGCTGTAGCAGAAAATCTGCTGTGGTCGCCCTTTCCTCTCTGATCCCATCCCTCAATGGATCAAAAGATCTCCATCCTTTCAGTCTCCCAACTCATCTCAGTATCCCAGTCTCCAACATCAAGGGACATTCACTGGGAACACACCAGCTGGGTAAGGCCGGGAAAATAGATAAACCAACTGAAGACTTTCATCACTCCTCCTCTCTTCCAAATCCAAACAGTGTCATACCCAGCTCTGGAGCAAAACACCTGCAGCAGCCTTCCCTGCCCATCCCCATACTCCCACCTCCTGTGGACTTGATTCCACAGATCTTCCCCTTCTAACCATCTTATTCCAACTTATTTTCTTCCAGTCCCCAAGCCCAGCGGTCACATCTTGCTAAGCCACATTCCATGCAAGCTAGAAATACAAGTAGTCTACCTGAAGATCCTCTATTCTTCCTCTGTCCCTCTGCTCCCCCAAATGTAACACCACAGCTCATCCCCAGTCTGCACCAGAGCACCTGTGACAGCATTCTGCCCCACCCCCATCTTCCCTGGATTCCACAGATCTTCTCCCCTATCCTCCCTTCCTCCACTCAGTTGCTTTGTTGCTTTGTCCCAGCCCCCAACTTCAACAGATAACCCTGGCTAGCCCCAGGGTCACTCGAGTCAGGGCAACAAGTAGATTGACAGTAGACTCACATCTCTTCTTCTTCTCCCGCAGATCCAATACCCAATCTTATCCCCAGCCCCCTAACAGAAAATCTGCTGTCCCCCTTTTAGTTCTGACCCCATCCCCCAACAGATTACAAAGCTCTTTTCCTCGGACCAACCTTCTATCCCCCACCTCATCCCAGTGTCCCAGCCTCCAATACCAGCAGGCATTTCTTGGGAACACACCAGCTGAGTCAAGCCAGGGAAACAAGCAACACACCAACATCATGCTCTCCAAACATCCAGAGGTGAAAACAGAAACCAACAAACAAAATGCCCATCCAGTGAAGACAAATCCAGAAATCAGGACCCAGGCCTGTAACAAACCCAATACCAGATGCCTAGATACTAGCTCAAAACCACAATCAACCACAGCCAGGGTGACATCTCCACTAGAGCCCAGCTATCCTAACACAGCAAGCCTTGAATATTGCAGCACAGCTAAACCATAAGAAAATACCTTAAAACTACCTTCATGAAGATGATAGAGGTCCTTAAAAAGGAAATGAATAAATTCCTTAATGAAATCCAGGAAAACACAAGCAATGCAATGAAATGAATAAAACTGTTCAAGACCTGAACATGGAAACATAATCAATAAAGAAAATACAAATTGTAACAATAAGTTTAGGAATTTGAACAGGAACTACAGAGGCAAACTTCATGAAGAGAATACAAGAGACAGAAGAGAAAATGTTATACATTAAAGATATGATAGAAAAAATGTGCACATCAGCTAAAGAAAATGTTAAATCCAAGAGCATCCTGACATAAAACATCCAAGAAATATGGGACACTATGAAAAGACCAAATCTAAGAATAATTGGAATAGAGGAAGGAGAGGAAACCCAGCTAAAAGACACAGAAAATGTTTTCAACAAACTCATTGAAGGAAATGCTCCTAACCTAAGGAAGGAGATGCCTATAAAGGTACAAGAAGCATATGGTACATACACCAAATAGAATAGAACAGAAAAAAAATGTTCCCTCAACACATACTAATCAAAATATTAAATGTAAAAAATAAAAGAATGTTAAAAGCTGCAAGGGAAAAAGAAAAAATAGCACATAAAGACAGACCTACTGGAATTACACCTGACATCTCAATGGAGACTCTATGACAGAAAGAAGGGCCTGGGCAGATGTGCTGCAGACTCTAAGCAACCACCAACGCCTTTCCACACTACTACACCCAACAAAACTTTTAATCACCATAGATGGAGAAAATGAAACATTCTGTGATAAAGCCAAATTTAAATGATATCTATTTACAAATCCAGCCCTATAGAAGGTGCTAGGAGGAAAATTGCAGCCTAAGAAGGTTAACTACATCCAGAAAACACAGTGAATAAATAATCTCATACTATCAATATCAAAGGAAGGAACACACACATACACACACACACACACACACACACACACACACACACACACACACACACCACCACCACCACCACCAATACCATGACCAACAACAGCAACTAGAATCAATAATCATTGGTCACTGATATCTCTCAATATTAATCATCTTAATTCCCCAATAAAAAGTCACAGAATAATAGAATGGATGTGAAAAAGGATCCATCCTTCTATGCATTATTCAAGCACACCTAGACATTACTTCAGAGCAAAGGGATGGAAAAATATTTCAACCACATGGACATAGGAGAAAGCTGGTGTAACCATTTTAATATATATCAAATAGGCTTCAAACCAAACTAATCAGCGAGACAGCTAAGGATACTACATACTCATCAAAGGAAAAATTCACCTAGATGACATTTCAATTCTAAAATCTATGACCCAAACAAATGGGCACCCAAGTTTGTAAAAGACACACTGTTACCACTTTATTTACATATTGAGCTTCATACACTGACAGTGGGAGATTTAAGTACCCTCTCTCACCAAAGGACAGGGCATCCCAATAGAAAGTGTAACACAGAAATTCTGGACTAACAGATGTTATAAAGCTAATGAACCTAACAGATATTTACAGAACCTTTCACCTAAACTCACCTCATGGAACTTTCTCTAAAACTTACCACATACTAGGACACAAAGCAAATCTCAACTGATATAAAGACAATTGAAATAACTCCCTTATACTATCAGATCACCATAGATTAAAGCTAGAGAGCAACAACAACAGAAGCAACACAAGGCTTATAAACTCCCAGAAACTGAACAACTCTCTACTGAATGAAAGTTGGGTCAAAACAGAAATAGAAAGAAGTTAAAGACTTTATAGAATTGAACAGAAATGAGTACAAGGCAACCCAAACTGATGGGATACAATGAAAACATTGCTAAAAAGAAAGTTCACAGTATTAAGCATCTACATAAGAAAATTGAGAAAACTCATACTAACTACTTAATAGTACACCTGAAATTTCTAGAACAAAAAGAAGCAATCACAACCAAGAGACATAGATGGCAAAAGATAAGCAAACTGAGGACTGAAATCAATAAAATAGCAACAAAGAGAAAAATATAAATAATTAATGGAACAAAGAATTAGTTCCTCTAGAAAATCAGCAAGATAACTAACTAAAAAGTAAAGAAAGACTATCAAAATTAACAAAATCAGAAACAAAAAGGGGGCCATGACAATAGACACTGAAGAAATCTAGAAAATGAAAGACATATTTGAAAAACCTGTATTACACCAACTTGAAAAACCTAAAAGAATGGGTAACTTTGTGGATAGGTACCATTTACTAAAGTTAAATCAAGATCAGACAAGCAATTTGAATAGACATATAACCCATAGTAATACAAAAGCAGTCATTAAAAGTCTCTCAACAAACAAAAGCCTAGGGCCAGATGGTTTTAGTGCAGGATCCTACCAGACTTTAGAAACAGAAGAAACACTCCCTAATTCATTTTATGTGTCCACAGTACCCTGATACCCAAGCCACATGAAGACTCAACAAAGAAAGGGAACTATAGACCAATTTTCCTTATGAACATAGATGCAAAAAAAAAAAGAAGAAAAAACAAGAAACAAAGAAACAACTCAACAAAACACTGGCAAAACAAACTGAAGAATGCATCAAAAAGATCATTCACTATGATCAAGTAACCTTCATCCCACAGATGCAATTATGGTTAATACATGAAAAATCCAAAAATATAATCTACCTTATAAAGAAACTAAAAGGAAAAAAAACCCCACATGATCATCTCCTTAAATGCAGAAAAGGTCTTTGCCAAAATCTAATGCCCTTCATAAAATTCCTAGAGAGATTAGGGATACAAGGACCTACTTTATATAATAAGTCAGTTTACATCAAGATCATAGCCAATATCAAATTAAACAGAGAGAAACTCAAAACAATTCCACTAAAATCAGGAACAACACAAGGCTGTCCACTCTTTCCATACCTATTCAATATAGAATGTGAAGTCTTAGTCTGGGAAATAAGACAACTGGAGGATAACAAGGGGATATAAAATAGAAAGGAAGATAAGAAAATATCCTTTTTTTGTAGAGAATATAATAGTATATGTGATTGACCCTAAAAATTTCATCAGGTAACTCCTGCATCTGATGAACATCTTCAGCAAAGTAGCTGGACTCAAGATCAACTTACCAAAATTAGTAGTCCACGTAGGTACAAATGACAAAGATTTGAGAAAGAAATCATGTAAATAATGCATCTCACAATGGCCTCAAAAATATAAAATATCTTGGAATAGCTTTAACTAAGCAAGTGAAAGACTTTTATGATAAAAAGCTTCATGGCTTTGATGAAAGAAATTAAGGATGGTATCAGAAAAGAAATGACCTTCCACGCTCACGAATTGGTAAGAAAAACATATTAAAACTAGTCATCCAACAACAAAAAAAAATCTACAATCTACAGATTCAGTGTAATCCCCAACAAAATTCCAACACATTCTTCACAGGCCTTGAAAGGAAAATTCTCAACTTCATATGGAAAAACAAAATCACAGGCTTGCTAAAATAATCCGGAACAATAAAAGAACTGCCCTTTTCATCCTACTGGATTGCCTCGTCCAACCTTGATATTAAGGTTGATGCCTAGTCTTATTGAATCTTGTTGTGCAGAATTAGGTTGATATCACTGAAAGGCCTTTCATTTTCTGAAGGGAAAAGGATAAGCAGTGGATCTGGAGAAAAGGGGACTGGAAAATCGGAGGAGGGGAGGGATGAGAGACTGCGGTCAGGATTTATTATATGAAACAAGAATAAAGAAAACAAAAGGAACTTCTGGAGGTCTCACTATTATCGATTTCAAGTTGTACTAGAGAACTATAATAATAAAAACGTGGTTTTGGCATTAAAAACAGACACATTGGTCAATGGATAGGAATTGAGGACAAAGACATAAATAAACACACCCAAGGATACCTGAGTTTTGATAAATAAGCCAGAAAAACACACTGGAATGAAGACAACATCTTCAATAAAGGTTCTGGTTAAACTAGATGTCTGCATGTAGAAAAAATGCAGGTAGATTCATACTTATCACCCTGCACTAAACTCAAGTCCAAGTGGATCCAAGATCTCAACATAAAATTAGATACACTGAGCCTGATAGATGAGAAAGCAGGGGATACCTGTGAACTGGACATGCAGGACCCACAGAGAAATGACTGCTGAACTTACCTAAAGGTGAGATGGTCCTTCAGGATTCCTGCTTCATGAAAGAGTCTGCCACACATTCTGCATGACACAAAAGAAAGTGACTGAAAACTGCCAATATAGGCGGAACTGTCTTTGAAATTTCCTGCTTTGTGGAAACGTCTGCTGGATACTATGGGTCAGTAGTCTGAAGATGGCTGCCCTAATGATACAGAAGAACTTTGGGTGACTGTCCAGGCAACAAGATGTCTCTGTCAAATCTAGAGTTTTGGAAGTTGCTTACAATGTATTCCCTGTTTACTTAGGTAATATTATAGCCTTCTGTGGTCTTTGATGGAGATGAAGAATTTATAGTTATAGTTTTTCTTAGTTATGATAAAAGATAAAGTAGATATAAATATTGTAATTCTTGCTTGATAACTTCTTTGTTATATGTAATTTTACTATGTTAAAGTTAAAACTTTACTTTTTATTTAAACAGAAAAGGGGAGATGATGTTGTATTCCCCTCTGTATGCTGTGCATACCATTGGTTAATAAACAAACTGTCTTAGGCCTGTGATAAGGTAGAGTAGAGCTAGGAGGGGAAAACTAAACTGAATGCTTGAAAAAAGGAGGTGGACTCAGGGAGAAGCCATGTAGCTCTGCCAGAGACAGACACTGGAACCTTGCTGGTAGGCTATGAACCTTGTGGTAAAGTATAAAAGACTGGAAATGGGTTAATACTAGATGCAAGAGCTAGCTAGCAATACACTTAAGTGATTGGCCAAGCAATGATTTAAATAATATAGTTTCTGTGTGATTATTTTGGGAGTCTGGGAGGCTGGGAAATGAACAAGTGTCTTCTTACTACAAATACCCTTGAACTAATTGGCACTGGAGAAAACTTCTTAAACAGAATACTGATAGTGCATGCACTAAGATCAATAAGTAATAAATGAAACCTCATGAAACTGAAAAGTTTCTGTAAATCAAAGGATACAGTTATCCACAAAAAACCAGCAGACTACAGAATGAGAAAAGACTTTTACCAATGCTATATGACAGGAATATCCAAAATATGTAAAGAACTCAAGAAACTAGACATAAAAAGCCAAATAATCCAATTAAAAGAAATGGGATACAGATCTAAACACAGACTTCTCAGTAGAGAAACTCAAATGGCTGAGAAACATTTAAAGAAATGTTTAACATCCTTAGCCATCAGGGAAATGCAAATCAAAACTACTTTAAGATTACATTTTACACTTGTCAGAATGGCTAAGATCAGTGACAAGTTATGCTGGAGAAGATGAGGAGTGAGGGGAATTCTCATCCATTTCTGGTGGTAGTGCAAACTGGTATAGCCACTGTGGAATCAATATGACATATGGTGATTCCTCAGAAAGTTGGGAACTGGTCTACCTCAGGATCAATCTATACCATTCTTGGAGATATACCCAAAAGAGGCTTCATCCTACCACAAGGACATTTTACTCAAAACTGTGTTCATTACTGCTCTACTCATAATAGCTAGATACTGGAAGCAACCCAGATGTCCTTCAACAAAATAACAGGTAAAGAAAATGTGGTACATTTACACAAATGAGTATTACTCAGCTGTTACAAAAAATGCAGGCAATTGTATGGGACCAGGAAAAAACACCCTGAGTGAAGTAACTCAGACTGAGAAATACTCAAATGTAGATATTACCTGTGAAATAAATGATAACCAGCCTACAATTAGTAGACCCAGAGAGGTTAGCTATAGAGGAAAGTACTAGGTGGAGCACATGAATATCCCTGGGAGGAGAAATAGAATGGATTTTATAGTGAATTGGGGTCAGGGAAGGACAGGAATATGAGGATTAGGTGGGAAGGGGAAGAGGACAGGACATGGGGTTGACTGAGGGTACATGGGCAGAGACAGCTAGAATTGAGGAATATTTGAGGGATAGTCTGGAAACTCAGTGTTGTGGAAAATCCCCCAAATATATGAAGGCATCCCTAATGAGGTCTTCTAATAATGGGGTGACAGAGTCCTAACTGACCATTAAAGAGACTAAAGTAAGCTCCCAGTAATAAGACTAAATTGCAGGCAATTGGGTTGTCGACTAAGGGGGTCCCTTGGAAATCCCCAAACAACCCTGGATGTTAGTAAGACAAAGTCTTGCTCTCCACAAAGGGAAGGCAATTTCCCATTGTTGAGGACAACACCCACATAATTCATTGAACATGGAACACATGTTGAGCCTTCACCCCTATATCTACTATCTTTGGTGAGGGAAGGTACTATACAGGCCACTAAAAGAGAAACATAAAAAACAACCCAGCCACAAAACCTTTGACCTACAGTATGTCCTGCCTACAAGATATGTTGGGGCAATGTTGGCACAGAGATTGTAGGAATAGACAATCAATGTCTGATTTGAACTAAGGCACACTCTACCCATTTGGATGACCAAGAATCATGCCTTGTTTAGCTAGACATTATGCAGAGAGAGAGAGAGAGAGAGAGAGAGAGCTCTGAATAGAAGTCTTTATCAAATCCCTCCCCTCAGACCTCAGAGAATCACATCACATGGAAAAGGAGACTGGAGGAGCATAAAAGCCAAAGGGAAGGGAAGACACCAGAAAAAGACCCTCTGAATGATCTGAGCAAGGCTCGTATAGACTCACAGAGACTAAAGAAAGAGCAGAGCTTATACCAGTCTGCACCAGATCTTCTGCGCATGTTTTCTAGCTTTCAGCTTAGTATTTTCACGGAAATCCTGAGTATATCAATGAGTGAATCTTTGATTCTTGAGCCTTGTCTTGAGCTTTTTTCCTTCTGTTGAGTAGCCTTGTCCTGCCTCATTGTGATGGTTTTGGTTTTATTATACTATTTTTTTATTTTGTCATGTTTGGTTGTTATATCCAGAAACCTGTTCTTTTCTTTTTTTAATGTAATTTTATTTATTGTTTTAATTTGAGCTAGACATTTCCCTCCACTCCCTTTCCTTCCTCCCCTCTCCCCTTCCATCTTCCCCCCTATTCTTTTCTAATGAGCAATAGAAAGGGAATGGATCCAGAGAGGAGGGAAGTTGGAGTAGTATAACAGAAGAAAAAAACTTTAAAAAATGACTAATGAAATTCCAAACCATAACTGAGATTTTTACGTGTTTTATTGTTAACCTTACAATTTTGTATGCAGTATACCTTAACTTTTGAAAGGAAATAATATCAACCAAAATAATATTTGTTCAGTAGATTTCTTTTTCTGAATATATTCTCTGAAAACCGGATAATAACATATTTTTCATGTTTGCAGTTCACTTTTCCTCATCTTAGCAATGCAAAATACCCTTTCTGCAAATGATTTATTGTGTGGTTAAACAGAACCTATTTTGATGTCTTTGGCAAAGACAACATAACCCAACTCATATGATCATCAACAGTAAGAAGCCATAGGGGTCAGAGACACCAAGAGAACACAACTCACAGAATTAACTCAGCTGGACTCATAGAGGCTCAGAAGACTGAAGCAGAAACCACAGAACCTGCATAGGTCTGTGTTAGGTTCTCTGCATTAGCCTGGAGTTTTTGTGGTACTCCTAACAGTGGAAATGGAGGTGTTGCCTGCTTTAGGGACCCTTTTACTCCTACTGGATTGCCTTGTCTGGTCTTAATATGAGGGTTTGTGCCTAGTTTTATTGCCTCTGGTTACGCTGTATTTGGCTGAAATCTCTGTGAGCCCTGCTCCTTTCTGAAGGGAAACAAAAAAGGGGAAAATTTGGAGGAGATGAGGGATCAAGAACTTGGAGGATTGGAGAGAGGGGAGACTCGATCTGGATGTATTGGGGAAAAATTAAATTAAAAATAAAAATTTAAAAAGAGAATACAGTGACAGGACTGAAGAGATGGAGAGATTTCTTAGTGGCTAAGAAAGCTAACTAGGAAGGACCTGAGTTTGTTTTCCAGCATTCACAATAGGTGACTCAAAACTGCCTATAACTCCAGTATCACAAGATCCAAAATCTCTTCTGATCCTACATGAAGAACACTCACATGTATAAATCCACACTCAGATATACACAGTAGATGGAGGTTTCTGTCTTGCCTGGTCCTGCACAAGTTCAGTCCCAAATAAACACATGGAGGCTCATAGTAATTATAAACTGTTTCACCTGTTGCTCAGGCTTGTTACTAACTAGTCTTTACAACTTAAACTAACCCATAATCCTTACCTATGTTTAGCCACGTGGCTTGGTACCTTTTCTCAGTAAGGCATTCTCATCTTGCTTCCTCTGTATCCGGCTGGTGACTGTGTCTCTGTCTTTCCTCTTCCCAGAATTCTCCCCATCTGATTGCCCTGCCTATACTTTCTGCCTGGCTACTGGCCAATCAGCAGTTTTATTAAACCAATACATGTGCTATGTCTTTATAGTGTACAAGAGCATTATCCCACAGCAACACACATATATACATAGTTCCAGAAAGAAAGTTAAAATTAAAAAATAATACATTCATGTACATGGAATGGGAAGCTGGGAGCTGAAGTATAAATGAAAATGAAGTTTTGATCCACCTGATGTGGGTGCTTGAAAAAGAACTGAGGTCTTCTCCTAGTACCTTTCTTAATGACAGAGCAATCTTTCCAGCCCTGACACTGTATTTTTTAAAAAAATATTAATTTAATTACCCAATTTATTTTGCTTTCAGTACATCTAGATTAAGTGTGCCCTCCATCTAGTCCTCCCAGTCCTTGCTCCCTTCACTCCCCAGATCCACTCCTCCTCTGTTACTATTTTCTTTCTATTACATTTATTTGAGTACAGGTATGTGCAGGTATGACACAGAATTTGGAGATTGGAGGACAACTTGAAGGAACATAATTAAAGGCATTTTTATTTTAACTAAGTAGAGAAATATCTGATTATTGTGACCATTTCATGGCGTCTTGTTAGAATGTTTGTTTTAGTAGAGAACGCAAAACTCTTAACAGATAACACAAAAAAGAAAGAAGGGAATAAAAGAAAAGAAAAGAAAAAAGGAGGGAAAGAAAGAAAGAAAGAAAGAAAGAAAGAAAGAAAGAAAGAAAGAAAGAAAATCCTTCCCAGGCCAGAATGAAATGGACTGTAGCAATTGAACACTATTTTATTTTCAGTATACAAAAAGAAGAAAAAATGATGAAAATATTTTAGCTGATTATTTTTTCCTATATCATTTGTGTTATTTATTTATTTATTTGTTTGTTTAAACCTTCTTTTCTCATTGTTCATACCTATTCCAGTTCCCACTCCCTCCCCTTCTCCTGCTTCCCCTACCTGCCCCTCACCCCACCCTCATCAACTTCTCAGAGAGGGTGAGGCTTCCCATGGGGAGTCAACAAAGTCTGACACATCACTTTGAGGCATGACAAAGGCCTTTCCCCCTATATTTAGGCTGAAAAAGTATCCCTTCAAAAAAAATGCTCCAAAAAGTCAGTTTAAAAGACAGTTCAAGTACTTGGGATAAATCCTGGTCCCACTGCCAGTGGCCCCACAGACTGCCCAAGCCACATAACTGTCACCCACATTCAGAGGGCCTAGTTTAGTCCTATGTAGGGTTCCCTTGCTATCAGTCTATTGTCAGTAAGTTCCCATTAGCTCTGGTCAGATGTTTCTGTGTCTATCACCATTATGGTCTTTACCACTTTGCTCATATTATCATTCCTTCCTCTCTTGGGCTGATCTCCAGAAGCTTGGCCCAGTGCTTAGCTGTGGATCTCTGCATCCGCTTCTAGTAGTTGCTGAATGAAGGTTCTATGATGACAATTAAGGTACTCATCAATCTGATCACAGGAGAAGGCCAGTTCAGGCACCCTCTTCACTATTGCTTAGGGTCGTAGGTGGGGTTGTCCTTGTGGATGCCTAGGAATTTCGCTGGTGCCAGGTTTCATGCTAGTCCCATAATGATTCCCACAATCAAGATATCTCTTTCCTTGCTCTCATTCTCTATCTTTCCCTCATCTAGATCATCCTGTTCCTTCATTTTCTCCTCCTTCCTTCCTTTCTCCCCTCAACCTCCTCTTCTGCTCTTTCTCCCCCAGCACTCTCAAATTTTCTCAGATCTTGTCTATTTCTTCTTCCAGGGGGATTTGTGTTTTTCTGTCCTATGGTTCTTCTTGTTATCTAGCTTCTCTGGGATCTGGTTATCCTTTGCTTTACTTCTAGTATCCACTTATGAGTGAGTACATACCATGTTTGTCTTTCTGGGTATGGTTACCTCATTCAGGATGTTTTTTTTTCTAGTTACACCCCTTTGGTTGCAAAGATGTCATTTTTTTAAAAAAATCACTGAGTAGTACTCCATTTTGTAAATGTAATAAATTTTCTTTATCCATTCTTTGGTTGAGGGGAATCTAGGTTGTTTCCAGGTTCTGGCTATTACAAATAATACTGCTATGAACACGGATGAGCAAATGTCCTTGTGGTATGAGTGTTAATTCTTTGGGTATATGCCCAAGAGTGGTATTGCTGGGTCTTGAGGTAGATTGATTCCCAATTTTCTGAGAAACCACCATACTGATTTCCAAAGTGGCTGTAAAAGTTTTCACTCCCAACAGAAATGGAGGAGTATTCCACTTTCTCTGTGTCCTCTCCAGCATAGGCTATCATTGGTGTTTTTAATCTTTGCCATTCTGACTGGTGTAAGATCAAAACCACAAAGTCGTTTTGATTTGCATTTCCCTGATGACTAAGGATGTTGAGCAGTTCCTTAAGTGCCTTTAGGAACTTCTGTTGCAAATTCCCTGTTTAGATCTGTACCCCATTTTTAACAGGATTATATAGGTGGGTGGATTGGAGACCAAGGGGATACAAATTGGAAGGGAGAAGTCAAAGTTTTGTTATTTGCAGATGATATGATAGTATATATATGTGACCCAAAAAATTCTATGAGGGAACTGCTACAGCTGATAAGCATCTTCATTAGTATGGCAGGATACAAGACCAACTTAAAAAAATCAGTAAGTCTCCTATACACAAACGATAGAAAGGCTGAGAAAGAAATCAGAAAAGATCAATCTTCACAATAGCCACAAATAACAAAGTATCTTGGGTAACGCTAACCAATGTAGTGAAAGAGCTTTATTTAAAGAACTTTAAATTTGTGAAGAAAGAAATGGAAGAGGATATCAGAAAATGGAAAGATCTCTCATGTTCTTAGATAGGTAGGATCAACATAATAAAAATGTCAATCTTACCAAAAGCAATCTACAGATTCAATAAAATACCCATCAAAATCCCAACACAATTCTTCACAGACCTCAAAAGAACAATACTTAACTTCATATTGAAAAACAAACCCAGGACAGCAAAAACAATCCTGTACAATAAAGGAACTTCCTGAGGCATCACCATCTCTGACTTCAAACTCTACTACAGAGCTATAGTAATGAAAACAATCAGGTGAACCAATGGAATCAAATCGAAGATCTATATATATATAAATATATATATATATATTGATTCACACAGAATGCTTTGCCTTACTTTTTTTTTAGGATTTTTTATATTGATTTTTATTGGGCTCTACATTTTTCTCCACACACCTATGTATACCTGATTTTTGACAAAGTAGCTGATTCTTTACCAGGAATATTTTCTAAATTTTAACACTACAAATGAAAATCACTTTTATCACCCATTATTCAAACATAAGTTGAATAAATGTCTGAATCTCTAAAGTGATTATTAAGAATTCACTTATTTTAGTTCACTTTATCACAATATTGTTTAATTAGAGTAATTCCTTTTTAAAATACTTAAATACTTTAAGTTTTAAGACAATATGACAGAATATAATAAAAATATCTGGAAAATTAGATAGAATTTAAACTGTGTTAGAATTTACAGTTTAACAAAAACCATGAAGGGTTATTAATATTGGTGAAGTCAAACAGGACAAATGGTCCAAAAGTTAAAGAATTTACATGAAAATATCAGTCAGAAATACGAGAAGATTTCATTTTAGGCATTTTAGTTATTGGTATAAATTTCCATTTGCAACTCTTAATTTGTGAGTCATGCTACTGAAAACTATAAAGGATTGAGATATTAAAATTCCAACATTGTCAAAAAGAAAAGATTGAGATAATTGAATTAATTGTGGCTCTTTACCATCTCACAGAGGAAAGGGATATTAGAGAACAGGATTTTAAATCTTGGATTCACCTTTATTTGCTAAGATTAAGAAAAA
The DNA here is from genome assembly GCA_004026605.1 of Ondatra zibethicus. Taxonomy (NCBI): domain Eukaryota; kingdom Metazoa; phylum Chordata; class Mammalia; order Rodentia; family Cricetidae; genus Ondatra; species Ondatra zibethicus. The sequence goes on along the minus strand of PVIU01002509.1, from coordinate 146,864 downwards.
AAATACCCCATTTTTTAATTGGGTCATTTAGAATTTTAATGTCTAGTTTCTTGAGTTCTTCATATATTTTGGAGATCAGACCTTTATCTGATGTGGGGTTGGTAAAGCTCTTCTCCCATTGAGTAGGATGCCTTTTTGCCTTAATGACTGTGTCCTTTGCTTTACAGAAGCTTCTCAGTTTCAGGGGGTCCCATTTATTCATTGTTGCTCTTATTATCTGTGCCACTGGGGTTATACATAGGAAGTGGTCTCCTGTGCCCATGTATTGCAGGTTACTCCTACTTTCTCTTCTATCAAGTTCAGTGTGGTCAGATTTATATTGAGGTCTTTAATCCATTTGGACTTGAGTTTTGTGCATTGTGATAGATAATGGATCTGTTTTCATTCTTCTGCAGGTTGACATCCAGTTATGCCAGCACCATTTGTTAAAGATGCTTTCTTTCTCCATTGTATAATTTTAGATTCTTTGTCAAATATGAGGTGTTCATAAGTTTGTGGGTTAATATCCAGGTCTTCAATTCGATTCCATTGGTCAACATCTCTGTTCTTATGCCAATATCAAGCTGTTTTCATTACTGTAGCTCTGTAATAGAGTTTGAGGTCAGGGATGGTAATGCCTCCGGAAGTGCTTTTATTGTATAGGATTGTTTTCGGTATCCTGAGCTTTTAGTTTTTCCATATAAAATTGATTATTGTTCTCTCAAGGCCTGTGAAGAATTTTGTTGGGATTTTGATGGGGATTGCATTGACTCTATAGATTGCTTTTGGTTAGAATTGCCATTTTTACTATGTTGATCCTACCAATCTAAGATCATGGGAGATCCTTCCATTTTCTGGTATCCTTTTCAATTTCTTTCTTCAAAGACTTAAAGTTCTTGTCAAATAGATCTTTCACTTCCTTGGTTAGAGTTACCCCAAGATACTTTATGCTATTTGTGGCTATCGTGAAAGGTGATGTTTCTCTGATTTCCCTCTCTGCTTCTTTATTCTTTGTGTATAGGAGGGCTACCAATATTTTGGAGTTGACCTTGTATCCTGCCACATTACCGAAGGTATTTATCAGCTGTAGGAGTTCTTAGGTAGAGGTTTTGGGGTCGCTTATGTACACTATCATATCATCTGCAAATAACGAAAGTTTGACTTCTTCCTTTCCAACTCTAATCCCCATGATCTCCTTATCCTGTCTTCTAGCTATTGCTAGAACTTCAAGCACTATATTAAAGAGATATGGGGAGAGTGGACATCCCTATCTTGTTCCTGATTTTAGTGGAATCGCTTTGAGTTTCTCTCCATTTAATTTGATGTTAGCTGTTGGCTTGCTGTATATTGCTTTTATTATATTTATGTATGAACCTTGTATCCCTAATCTCTCCAAGACCTTTATCATAAAGGGATGCTCAATTTTGTCAAATGCTTTTTCAGCATCTGATGAAATGATCATATGTTTTTTTTCTTTCAGTTTATTTATATGATGGATTACATTGATAGATTTTCATATGTTGAACCAGCCCTGCATCTCTGAGATCTTAATGGAGAATTCTCAACACAAGAAGCTCAAATGGCCAAAAGATACTTAAGGTCATGTTCAACTTCATTAGCGATCAGGGACATGCAAATCAAAACAACTTTGAGATACCATCTTACACCTGTCAGAATTGCTAAAATCAAAAACACCAAGGATAGCCTATGCTGGAGAGGATGTGGAGAAAGGGGAACACTCATCCATTGCTGGTTGGATGCAAACTTGTGCAACCACTTTGGAAATCACTGTGGCGATTTCTCAGGAAACTGGGAATGAATCAACCTACCTCAGGATCCAGCAATACCACACTTGGGAATATACCCAAGAGATGCCCAACATTTGTTCAACTATGTTCATAGCAGCATTATTTGTAATAGCCAGAACCTGGAAACAACCTAGGTGCCCCTCAATGGAAGAATGGATAAAGAAAGTGTGGAATATATACACATTAGAATACTACTCAGTGGTAAAAAACAATGATATCTTGAATTTTGCATGCAAATGGATGGAAATAGAAAACACTATCCTTAGTGAGATAACCCAGACCCAAAAAGATGACTATGGTATGTACTCACTCATTAGTGGATTCTAGCCATAAACAAAGGACATTAAGCCTATAGTTCACAACCCTAGAGAATCAAATAGCAAGGTGAGCCCAAAGAAAAAACATATATAGATTCTCCTGGAAACTGGAAGCAAACAGGATAGCCGGGCAAAAGTTGAGAGCATGGGGGTGAGGGTAGGGGTAAGGGTGTGGTTGGGGGAAGGGTAGAGGGGGAAGGAGAAGGGAGAAGAGAAAGACTGGGGAGAGTTTGGAGGAGTGGGAGGGTGGAGACGGAGGAAGGGCAGATATTGGAGCAGGGAAGAAGATATCTATATTAAAGGAGCCATTTTAGGGTGGGCAGGAGACTTGGCTCTAGAGGGGATCCCAGGTGTCCACGGGGATTCTCCCAACTAGGTCCTTGGGCAGCAGAGGAGAGGGTGTCTGAACTGGCCTTGCTCCATAGTCACACTGATGAATATCTTGGATATCACCATAGAAATTTTGCCCGATGGATGGAGATAGAGACAGAGACCCCACATTCACATCAGAGCAATGACTGAGCTCCCAAGGTCCAGTTGTAGAGCAGAAGGAAGGAGAAGATGAGCAAGGAAGTTAGGACCACGAGGGGTTGGTCCACCCACTGAGACAGTGTGCCTGATCTAATGGGAGCTCACCAAATCCAGCTGGACCGGGACTGAAGGAGCATGAGATCAAACCGGGCTCTCTAAATGTGGCTGCCAATGGGGACGGACTGAGAAGCCATCAATAATGGCACTGGGACCTGTCTCTTCTACATGTATTGGCTTTTTGGGACCCTAGTTTACTTGGATGCATGCCTTCCTAGGCCAGAATGGAGGGGGGAGGGCCTTGGACTTCCCACAGGGCAGGGTACCCTGCCCTCTCTTAAGGATGGAGGGGGAGGGAGGAGGGCTAGTGGGGGGAGCCGGAGGGGAATGGGAGAAGGGAGGAAGGGTCAAGTTTTGAATGGAAAAATAAAAAAGAAAAAAATAGATTGGTAGGAGACAGAGAGAGCACATTAGAAGACAGCAGAGATGTTAATCCTAAAACTGAAGGGAGGTCCAAGCAAGATAGCTTCATGGCTGCCACAAAAGTATACCTAGAAAACTTGTTATTAGGTTTAGTGCTCTGTTTTTGTTTTCTTCCACATTGTGTTAATTTGAGAACGTCACACAATCTATTTTGATCCTATTCAACCCCAGTTTCTCCCGTTAGCTCTTCCCAGATTCAGTGTATCTTGCTGCTCTCTCCAACATTGCATATTTATCTATCTACCTACTAGTTATTTATTATAATAACCCATCCATTTCAACTTGAGCAGTCCATATACTCTTGGGTGTGGTACTACCCATTGGAACATGGACCCCAATCAGGAGCCATACTCTTAAAGAAAACCGACTCACCTTCCCCAGAAGCCCCTTCAGCTGTCCATAGCTTCTCAGGATTGGATGGACTCTCAGGAATCCCTTCCAACTACATGCTAGAATATTTACTGGTGTGATCTTGTACGGGTCCTCTGTAGAACCACAGCCATTGTGAGTTCATGAGTCAGCCTGCTGTCATGTCCAGAAAACACTGCTTTGCTCTGGTCCTTCCTGACCTCTGGCTTTTAAAAGCTTTCCATTCTCTTCCTTGAGTACTGGGGAGGCATGTCATATATGTGTCCCACCTGTGGCTGTGCACTCACTGACAATCTCTGTGCGTCGATCAGTTGTGAGTTTCTGCATGAACCACTATCCGCTACACAAAGAAACTTCTTTGATGTGGTCTGAGTGCTGCACTAATCTGCAGGTAGAGAGGCATGAATTTAGAGGCTAGTCGATATTATGTCCATTTAATGAAATAATGGTAGGAGGTTTACACCGGGAGCCTATGAGACCCCAAACCTGGGGTTCTTGGTCTGTGTTTCCTCCCATAGTGTGTACCTCAAATAGATTCAAAAAGCAGTTGCTTACCACATATCATTTATATTACTGTACCAGGTCTGTGTTTCCTTCCATAGTGTGTACCTCAAATAGATTCAAAAATCAGTTGCTTACCACATACCATTTATATTACTATACCCACAGGCATTTTTTGCTACCCAAATCATTATTGCATTTCACAGCAGCGTAAGACTGTTGATGCCCTGCATCTACCAGCAGCCTGCACAGCATCTCCCAGCACCATAAAAGAGGGCCAGCAGGAAGAAAGTATCCCGGCCAGTGCTGACTTATTTTCTCCATGTCCTATGATCAGTGTGTGTGGTGTCTTCAGCAACAGGGTATTGCCATGGAGTTCTGGTGGGCAACCAAGAGCAATGTTAACAACCTGTATTATTTTGGGGAGTCTCCAGTATACCTTTGACCAACTACTTGAGAGTAGGTATCCAACACCTGGCTCTAACCCAACACCTGGCTCTGGAATTTTTATTTGACAGTTTTTATGTATCCCTATCAGAAGAGATTTTGCATAAGGTTGAGGCAGATTAAAAAAAAAGAGGGAGAATTGAGAGATATGAAAGGGGAGAAGAGTCCCTCGCTGCTAAGTCTGGTTGAATTCTCTTGCCAGCAGAAAAACAATAGTTCTGTCACAATTAAAGACTGTCTAAGACCTTTAAAAAATTTTTCTAACTATAAACCTACAATGTTATAGAAACCCAAGCACAAATCTCCTTTACAGAGAAGTAGCATGCACCTGTCTCCATCTTCACCCAATTTGCTTCTGAGTTTACCATATCAGACTGTTGTCCTATCCAAGTCACCTTGGAGACACCCTAAAATCTCACTTATCAAAAGAAAGAAAAGTTGGGAGGAAAGTTTGTCAGTAGACATTTTGTGGGGTTACTTGAAAGCCACCAAAATGTTTCACATAGCTAGTACCAAGATTTAACTGTGACACTTCCTTAAGCAGCCTGGGATGCACACTTTGTATTATTTTCTCTACTGACCATTGGGAAGACACATCCACATATGAGAATGCCTTACCCACATGCCCCCTAATCACCACTTTTTTCTCCTAACCTTTATGTCTAAAAACTGGATTAAATTATTTTCAATAGAATCCCCAACAGTGTTTCAAACTGGATATGCCTGAAATTCCTTTCTCTGTTGAACCTGGGAGTCCTTATCTGGCCTAAATCCCTAAAAGATTGGGGGATCTCCTCCAGCTATGGAGGGTGACATTGTTGTGCTGTGTCACCCCCACCCCACGTGTTGCTGATGGGGGGTTCGACATTTTCATCGTGCGCTAGGCATTTCAAATCATGTAAGTCAGTCAAGGCTTCAACCATGAAACTCGAAGACAGCTTGAAGGAGAGCTGAAAAATGCTTCTCAGGAGCCTCATTAAAATATCATGACCATATGAAAACAGTCAGAAATCTGTCCCCAGTGTCACAAACTAATAGGGAAAGAGAAGTCACATGCCAGAAATCTGGGCAGAAATTCAGTTATGTGCCTTCATGATGAAGATGAATGGAAAAGCACATTCTTGGATGAAATACCTATTGTTGCATGCCCAGATTCACAATCAAGCAGATGGCTTTGCAACATGTACATGGGCACAGGAATGGACACATTGATTCACTGGCCTGATAAACACCTAATCATGCTATGTAGCAATTACCAAGACCAGAAGACATAAGCACTTTGTCCCCTGAACATTTAAGAATTATCTCTAAGTGAACCAAAGCCTAAGACTAACACTTCAGAGCTAATGTGTGCACACACTCAGTAAGTAAAAGGGCCTGAGCAAGACATAAGTGGTGGTGAGGGAGGTTTTGCCTCCTCTCTCAGGACACATTGGAAAGCTTAGCTACCTGAAGTCAATCACTGTGTATAAGGATGAAAGAAGGATATGGCTGCAAGTGGCTTGTGCTGCTGTGGTGATATTGAAAGACCTAGAACCAAAGAAGAAATAAAAACTGCATTCATTTTCCCAGCTCCGCCAGAAAAGAGTACCCATCGAATAATGAAGGTCCAAGGGCTTAACAAATTCCCTTAAGCTGTGCAAGCGTGTCTTACCCGCTGCTTTAGGACTGCTGCAGACCAAAGACACATACCTTGCCTGACCACAGGAGATCTTGGAATATTTCATGCATCGTGTCTGTTAATAGATCAAATTGTGGTACGAGCATCCCATTTATGGCTGGATATGTTGAAAAGTATGAAGTGATGTCTTGGAACCATGAACTTATTGGTGGAACCAATGGAAACTTTTTGTTTCCAGGTTGTGTCATGCTGATTTGACAAGGTATTTTCTTATTCTGAAATCTGGAAAACCTAGTGTAATACCGATTTTTTACTAATTAAGGAGCTGAACACAAAAGGCTAAGAGTATCAAAGTTAGCTTTAGGGGATTCTTTCTCTCCATGTATCTAGTAATATACCTATCCTTTAAAATGGGCTCACGATTACATAGTTTTTGAAGTTCTCTTTGACAATTACTATTGGCTTATTTTTCTTTCCTCTGAAATTTTATTGCTTACATTACCATTTATAATCAAACGTGATTATATATTCATAAAGATAGATTTTATTTCCCATTTAGTAATGGGATACATGCTCAGGCTTTAATTTTTCCTGACTCACTTTAGACATTCAGAATCTTGTGGATAAAAATTCATTTTTTTATAAACCTTTCTTTCCCTTCTCTTTAGCTCCCTTCTATGCTGAATATAGTGGTTGACATATAAAAAAGTATTATAATTAGAAGATAAAACAGAAAGTGTTAAAGGAAGGAAATGGAGATATAAAAGAAAGATAAATTTAGAAGTAAGATTTTTTTTAGCTTAGAGAAGTTAATTTTATAATTATACATATTTATAATTTTAGAGGCACAATCTGAACCAGACTATATAATCATATCTCATGGATAAGAATATGAAATCCATAAAACAGGGTTTATTTCATCTCACTGCTGCATCCCAGTGTCTAATAAGTGATTAGAATAATGTATGTGCTCAATAAAATATTAGATAAATGAACAAATTAGTTGGTGCATTACAGATACTGGGTGCCTAACATGGAAGAAGAAATAATTCACAGACAGATGCGCTGTACTTTCTAAGCATAAGTTTCTTAGTCCTCAGGTTTACCAGTTATCCTGTGTAAAAACTGGAGAAAGGAAGGCTCCAAAGTTTAAATGTCTCATCAAAGATGACATAAAGTAAAGGCAGGTCTTGAAAAGTCAAACGAATTCATCTCTGACTTCCCCTTAAGGGCATGGACTTTCTGGTATACACTAACAAAAGTTTCCTACATTTTATTCATGGAGTAAAACAAGGGAAAAATAAGAGCACCAGTATGTCATATAAGCTTTAAAATAGGTTGTAGGGAATTTACTCACTGTGCTTAGTGGGTGTACTGGTTCACTAATAGGAGTCACTTCTAATGAGAAGCTGAATGCAGAAGAGGCATCAGGTTCTCAACCACAGATGCTCACTGACCTCTACTTTTTAAAGCCATTCGATGAAATTAACAGTTTCAAATCAGCCTTTATACACATCTGTAAAAGTATGTGCTTGTCATAATAAGAAATTTGCATTCTCGCTAGGGTCCCTAATTGCTGTTATAATTCCTTGCTGGACACAGATGCGTCCATAGGCTCTTCCACCTAGAAGCTCAGCAACGCCAGAGATTTACCAGAAGTTGTAAAAACCACCTTTATCTGCCAGACAATAGGGACATGAAATGAAGTGCCCAAACTATAACTAATCTTTATTTCCAAATGTATCTTGCTTAGAGCTCACAGACTCAAGTCTTCTGAGAAACAACTGAAAACTAATGCATCATCTTTTCCAAACCACAGGGAGATGTTGTGACTAGATCCAATTCATTTTTGTGATCACAGTCACTAAATTTCAGGCCCTGTGTTATGTCTTCCTTATTGTCAACCTTATTTGCAATTATAATCTGAATTGATTTGCCTCCCAGAAATATAGGTTAAAAGTCTCTGGCATATGGTGAGAGCTCAATAAATACTCATGAGATGATTTGAAACTCACATATTTTCATGCTTTTGCAATTGGTTTTCTAAACATGGGTCTAAAGTTACTGCATCATTTATGTCTCATGGATAGAATTGGTGTTGTTTAATAAATCATCGTTTTTTTCAAGAGCAAAGATGATTTGAATCCACAAACTTCATTTCCATCAATACAGTAAACATATATAAATAGAATGAAAACTGAAAACCAAATCATTGACCAGGAACAAAAATATCTCACACTTAGAAAACAGATTCTTGTCAATTCATTTAAAACCATAATATCTACATAGCTAATTATAACTTACTATAATAAACTTATTTAACACAAAGTTTTTTGTTATGAAAAAAACTTCATAAAATGAAAGATATACACTCATGGCCTGTGTGTGTTTCTCACTACAGTTTTAATTAACCCATAGAAAAGACAATGCTGGTTCTGTTCAGGGAAAGGGTGGTCCTCCTTCATGTGGAGAAAAGCTTTACTTAATGAAGAATAAATAAGACTACCAGTATGTCTTGAAATTTTTGAGCAGTTTTTCCATATTACTAAAGGAAATATTGAAATGTTTTGATGGGATTATATTCTTGGTAAATATTTCTTTCCAGAAAATGTGATCCAATATCTTCAACTAGAGATCCAACAACTTGGCTATGGTCTTAGAGATAATCTGGAATATTCAGCCTCAGCACTCTGAGCCCTCAGATTTCAATTTTAAGTAATTTATCTTATTTCAGCTCACAATTATTTTACTGATTCAGCCTGCTCCACTGGCTTTGCTAAATAATAACACATATATGTGTAATCAAAGCTTCAAGCTTAATTCATTTTTATTAAAAATATTTTTTTCATATAATATATTGTGATACCAGTTCCCCTTCCCATGTATACCTGGATCCTCCCCACAACCATACCCTTCCAACTCCATGATTTCTTTATCTCTCTCTTTAGAAAACAAACTGGCAAATTAAAAAACAAACAAACAAGAAAAAAAGAAGAAAAGACTTGGAAAAAAGAAAAGAAACAGAGTTCTCCAAACACCAGAAGCTTTAAAACCTCTCTGTACGTGATCTTTACACAGGTGGCACTCCAAATTGCAATCTACCAAAATGTCTCAGTCTATCATTCCTGGGAGCTGCAGGACCCCAAGTAAGATAAATACCTGGAAAATATTTGCTTATAGCACTCCATTCAAGATCTAGGAATCTTAATTCCCACATTTCCCAGGCCACACTTCATGAATTCCCTTCACAGTAAAGTGGTTTACATATCCTTGCTTCCCTTGAGAAGTCATTGCTGTTCTATGGCAATCTGCAACCAAAACCCAGACTTATCTCTCCCTCTCCTTCAGCATCGTTTAGGTTCCTATATATTGCAGATAAAATCATATAAACCCCTTTGCACAGACGGCAAGACATCGATTTCACCAGACTCTGAGAGTCTGATCAGCCACTGAATCCTGTTTAAATATTATAAACAAGCATTGAGATTGTTAAAAGGGATGTTATGATCATTGAAGTGATCTAGCGTTATATTATTTAACCTGTTTTGTTGTGTTCCTCTCACATTGATTTACTCACAGCCTATTGCAAACAGACTTCTATTTGTCCATTCCATATAAGTCACTTCACATTTTAAGAATATTTCAAACCACATTGGTCATTCTACAGTAAATACTACTATATCACTACCCTACTGAAAATGTTAGTGATCCTCCAGAGCCTACCCAAGATGTATCATTTTCAGTGTTTAAAATTCCCATGAACTTTCACACATGACTTTGCCCATATCGTCACGATAGCCTGAACATCCAGTGTTGCTCAGTGTGGCACAGATCACTCAGACCCAACACCACAGAAAGCAAACTTAGATTTGTCCAGTTTCTTCCAGCGGTGGAGCTAATCTCACCAGGTCATAGATGAGTCAAAGATTACGAACTCTGTAGGAAATTACTATAATTTCTACACATCCATTGTAGTATTCCGGTTTTTAGAAATTCACCCAGTTTAGAAGAAATTCATTTGCCAGAAAGGAGCACTGTTAAGGAGATGTCTATGATATAGTCACATCACACATCTGAGTAACATTATACAGACTGAGCAAGTGACAACAAATAATGAAAAAGAGGACATTATTCTGAAAAAGAGAGAGGAGGGGCAAACGGCAAGGCTTGGAGTGAAGAAAGGGAAGGGAGAAATGACGTAATTGCATAACTAAAAACAAAGGAAAAGATACTACTCTCCAAAGTGCTTTTCTTTACTTTTTTAAAAAAGACTTATTTGTTAATTATGTATACAGTATTCTGTTTGCATGTCTGCTGCAGGCCAGAAGAGGGCACCAGATCTCATTACAGGTGGCTGTGGTTACTGGGAATTGAACTCAGGACCTCTGGAAGAGCAGTCAGTGCTCTTAATCTCTGAGCCATCTCTCCAGCCGTGTGCTTTTCATATAACAAAAAGTAATCATTGTGATACTTATAACTGTATCTAAACTAATTAATGTGATATGATGCTTATAAAGAAATGCAGCATTTATTAAAAATGAATTAAATGATGGAAAATTACCCTAGCTATTTCTTTGTTGTAAATAGCTATTATTGTAGATGAACCTTTTACTAGAAACATGCCCAAAATTCAGTGTGCTATCCACCCCTCTATGATTCTTATAAGACTCGGATTTACCTTATGACACTGGGACTGTTTCGGACCCTTGCCATGAGGCATGGTAGATCCTCAAAAGGTTTTTCAAAATTTTCTCTCTATTGACACTTTCCTGTTTCTTTTATGGATTCCCTTATTATTCCAAAAGTATAAAATGAATCTGGATATGTGAACTCAGATCGTGACAAAGGTCCAAGCTAAAAGTGTCCTTTGAAGTCTAATGGCCTCCTCAGTATTCTTCAGAATTAACTTTTGAGAGTCTGTGAAATTCATCTGAGGGATTCAGATTGCCATTAGGGATGAGGACAGATTGGAGAAGATAAATAACACATCATTAATATAAAATGATAAAGTCGTGCATATGAAGTGGGTTCAAAGTCAACTCATTAAATTAAAGAAGAGAGATGAACTAGGTCATTGCAAACATAATTGCTAGTTTCCAGATAATGGAAAATGAAAAAAATGATAAAAATTTCTGAGTGTTTAGCTGATTTTATTAATAATTCATGGTTCCTTTATCATTCTTGAAAACACATAGATGTTACCCTAGCGTTGGTGTAGAAAACTTGTCTCCTTCGAATTTTATTAGAGTTCTGTTTAGGTGATGCCCTATAGTTATTTGGAGCCACTGGTAGCTATATTTGTCTCAAGACTTACATTTTTCTTTTCAATCCCAAAACATCAGCTTATTCTTAACTGATCTTTTTAAATTGATACTGTTGCCTCCATCTCATAGATAAATAAACAGAAGTATGGAGAGGTAAAATAATTTTCCTAGGTATAATATATATATTATATATATGTAATATATATAATATATAACTAAACAATGTAGAAAAGGGTCACTGCTTTTATGTTGAAAACAGTTGTGCCCAATTAAAATACTGCTTTAATTAAATTTCCAAATTCTGATGAATGAAATCAATATTTAAAAAATCTCAATGGAATACATGAACACGAATTCACCAGGAGCAGCTAAAAAGGTTGGTGAGTAGTTGAGAAAGGCTGGTTATCAACACTTTAGAAAAGGTTTGGTAAGGCTTCCAGAAGATATTTCCAGGTTAGGAATCTAGAATTGTAGGTGCATCCTAAATGCCAAGGGTGATTCACATGGTGATGGAATCAGCACAGGCTCCTCATCTCTTCTAGGTATAAACTTAGTTGAGCTTATTTAGCAGTTGCCTTAATGGAATCTTTTAATAGTGTTGTGAATAGGTGAGGTAGAATTTGTGTTCCTGCTCAAAGTGCACATTTTTCCAGGAAACTTTTTAGCTAGAGAAGTTCATTATCTACTAAATTATAATCTGAATCACTATGGTGGGACAGAAGTCAGAGAAAAGGCGAGAAACAGCTACCTAAAGAACAGTACTAGAGCCAGGTGTTGGTGGTGCAAGCCTTTAATCCCAGTGCTTGGGAGGCAGAGGCAGAGGTGAGTTTAAATGCTTAGTCTATGCAAGTTCCATAGCATAACAGGACTATTACACAGAGAAACCCTGTCTAGAAAAAACAAAATATAAACAAACAAAAGAAGAAGAAGAAGAAGAAGAAGAAGAAGAAGAAGAAGAAGAAGAAGAAGAAGAAGAAGAAGAAGAAGAAGAAGTGCTAACTAGATAAGTGAAGAGAAAATCATGTGGCGAACATGATCATGTGTCTGGGAGATAAAAATTACAGGCACTTTGTAAGATTTACTGTAGGACCCCTGAGCTTGTTTGACATGAGTCAGTGTATACTGAGAAACTCTAAAAGACATGAGAAACTCATAACTGGTCAGGGGTGGGGAGAAGGGGATGCAAAGCAGACAAACAATGAAAGAAAAGCTTTCTAAACAGACAAGCCCCCAAGAGTTTATCCAGTCCCAAGTGATCATCATTAAACATATACACAGCACTAAATGGACTCAGTAGGTTTATGAGTGTGCATGAGCACACACACACACACACACACACTCACACACAGACACACACAATTTGTAAAAAGGGGGCTCCAGTTTGAGAGGGAGTGTGTGGTAGAGTTCACAGGAAGGGCTAGAGCAGGGAGAGGAAGAAGTGAGAATGACATAATACAGTACTCATTTAGGAAGGGTAAAAAAACCAAAAACCAAAACAAAGCAATGGAAGAGGAAAGGCTTTTCCCCATGGTGTGACCAAGGAGGAGGAGAGAGTGGTAAGGGGCAGCTGCAAGCCTCTCACAGATCATTCCTTCAGGGTTTTTCCATTCAGCAGAAGTTTCTGAAGGAAAGAAAGCAAGTTTGTTTTACAAATGGCCTTGTTAAAAACCAGCAGGAAAAGAAACAGAAAATAATCCCTCTTTTAATAGGAGAGGTGTAGCAATGCCTCTGGATGAGACCATCAGAGGCCCTTACAGTAGAAAAAGGAGAACAGGAGCCTTGAGAGGGCCTCACACTCAGGAGGCAGAGGCCATATCTGCTGGGTGTCTTAACATCAAGGTGCCACCTTTAGCCTAATCATGAGTTTAGCAAAGTTGAGTAACTTTGACTAGAAAGGCACAGCTGAAGGAGAGTAAAGAGTCAAAGCAAAGCAAGAGGGAGAGAAAAATACTCCAAAATTCAAACATAAAAGAAAAATACTTGAAGTTGGATAAAAGTGGGTGCTCAAAGTAGCACCAAGCGCAAGATGAGGCAAACCTAGAGAAATAGACCAAGGAAAACTAAGGTTTCTGTAGCATCAATAGAGCTAACATAAATTAAATTGACCACATCTTCTATATAGAAAACCTAGAAAAAAAGAATTCTAACTTCCTAAGGTAAACACTATTACAATCCTCTGCTGCACAACCTAAGATAACTGCTTTTCAACCAAGTAGTAAAAGGCAAAAAATAAGCAGGAAAACTAAATGTTCAGACAAGAGATAATAAAAAGTCAGAGGATCATATTTTAATGTAGCACACATGTCTCAACTATGAGAGATGGAATTTAAAATAGCTATAATTACTATCAGAAAATAATTAATAGAGAAGGTAGATAATATTCCAGATCAGATAGGCATAATGTTAAACAAAAATGCAAATGGTAGACATTCCAATCAGAAAAATAAAGATAAAGCTGGCTTCCATAGGATCATTAGAATTCTATGTACTTTTCTCTTGCTGTGATAAGCAAAGTGATGAAAAGCACCTTAGAAAAAAAGAGTTTCAGAAAATTAGGAAACAACCTTCCTCAAGACCCAGTAATACCACTTTTGGGTATCTACCCAAAGGATGCTCAATTGTGCCACAAGGACATATGCTCAATTATGTTCATAGCAGCATTGTTTGTCATAGCCAGAACCCAGAAACAACCTAAATGCCCCTCGACTGAAGAATGGATAAGGAAAATGTGGCACATTTACACAATGGAGTACTACACAGCAGAAAAAAATGACATCTTAAATTTTCCAGGAAAATGGATAGAGCTAGAAGACATTATTTTGAGTGAGGTAACCTAGACACAGAAAGACAATTATCACATGCACTCACTCGCCAGGGGTTTTAAACATAAAGCAAAGAAAACCAGCCTACAAATCTCAATCCCAGAGAACTTAGACAAAAATGAGGACACCAAGAGAGACATACATAGATCTAATATACATGGGAAGTAGCAAAAGACAAGATCTCCTGAGTAAATTGGGTGCATGGGGACTTTGAAGGAGGGTTGAAGGGGAGGGTAAAGCAGGAAGGGGAGCAGAGAAAAACGTAGAGCTCAATAAAAACCAAAAAAGTAAAAAGAGTTTATTTCATCTTACAGCTCTATATTCCATCTTTGAGGGAAACTGATGCTGGAAATCAAGGCAGGATCTTGAATCAGAAACTACAAAACTGTGCTGCTTATTGGCTTGTTCCCAGACTCACATACAGCTACCTTTCTTATAAAACCCCAGAGCCACTACCTAAGAATGGCACAGCCTACAGTGGGCTGAGCCCTCCTACATCAATGAGCATTCACAACCAATGAGCAATCACAAAAGTATCTTCATAGACATGGTCACTGGCCAATCTGATAGAAGCAGTATGTCAACTGGTGTTCCCTCTTCCCAGAGGTGTCAGGTTGACCATTAAGATTAGGCATTACAATTAGTAACTTTATTATCTTGGAGAAGAGTCAATAGAATTTACCTAATTTAAAAAGGAGATATAAGGAGACAATACCCAAAAATGGATGGAATATCATAGAATTACATGCTTATATCTAATAATCTAATATTTGTGGGACTGACAGCACAAAGTAAAAACAGAATAACACATAAGCAATATTTGATGAATAGTGGCTGATAATGATCTTTTTCAAAAGTGATAATATTCATACATCATAGTATATGAACTTAAAATCAATTAAAAAGCAAACAAATTAAGATAGAAATATAGTATTCAACTAAAAAGTAACATAAAGACAGACTCATGAAGGCAAGATATCATACACAGAAACAGAATGGAAACAATAGTCCAGTGTTTAGTAGGTAACCATACAAAAAGAAAATGGAGTAAGTCTTTCACATTGTTAGAAGGAACACTATTGCCAGGCTAGAATTCCTTGTCTGCTAAAGTGCATTTCAATAACTAGGAGGCAAAACAAATTAAAAGAATGAAGTACTAGTTAGTACCTTGTACAAAATAATTTTTTTCACAGAAGAAAATTTTAGAAGTTCTTGCAGAAAAGATGCAGATAAGAATATAAAATTATTTAAAATGAAAATGTACTAGAATAATCATAAATTAAAGCTGGTCAATGTTTTATTGTTTTACTTACATTATTTTATGTTTATTTACTTTTTCTATTCTGGTATTCTTTTTTCAATTTTAGGAAAAACCAAGTATTTTTTGAAGCAGCTGAAGAGACAAAAATATTCTAAAGATAAAATATGATTCTGTCAGTTTAAATACCAATAATTTTCCATATAAGATATAATTTCCTTAGAAATAAGCAAAGTTTTAAAAACATTTAATTCAGGATTTTGAATAAGCTAAAATTATAAGTGAAAAATACTATTATACATATGCCAGTGCCAAACCTCAGCCAAATGTGCTCTCAGTTCATATGTTGTTAACTTTCTGAAGAGGATCAAACATCTGATTCATGTACATAACCTGGATTAACCACAGGTACCAGGAATGTGTAAAATGATCATCATGGCGTTAGGAGGAACACTATGGGGGAAGAATAGAGGGCATGGTTGCTCTGTAGAGAGAAATGGAAGAAAAAACAGAGGTGAAGGGAACAAATAGTGAAGGAGGAGGTTCAACAAGAGGAAGCAGGGAGGAGGAGGGTGAAATAGGAATAATGATGCTTGAAAAATCATAGGGAATTTTACATTTTATGATTACCTAAAATTTCATTATATATACATGTGCGTGTGAGGGTGTGTGTGTGTGTGTGTGTGTGTGTGTGTGTGTGTATTTAATTGAAGTTATGCCATTTGGGATATCAATGATCCCTCCAAAATCCATAGACTATTTACCAAAAACCCTAGTACCAAGCATGGAGAACTTTCTTTCAAGTTGTGTAGGAGGAGAAAGCCGCTTGTTGGTTTCCAGCCACTTAGCCCTGAAATAATCACATAGACACTGTATTAATTAAATCACTGTTTGGCCCATTAGCTCTAGCTTCTTATTGGCTAACTCTTACATATTAATTTAACCCATTTATATTAATCTGTGTATCGCCACATGGCTGTGGCTTACTGGGTAAAGTTACAGTGTCTGTCTCCAGAGGGGCTACATGGCGTCTCTCTGACTTTGCCTCTTTTCTCCCAGCATTCCCTTTAGTTTTCCCCACCTAGCTCTGTTCCCCTATTGCTCTGCTATAGGCCCAAAGCAGTTTCTTTATTAACCAATGATATTCACAGCATACAGAGGTGAATCCCACATCATTGTTGATCAGGCGACGAAAGACCCCAGAAACAATAGAGTCTATTGCCATTGCCCTTGTTACCCTCCAGAAGAATAGGATAGAACCCTATTGCTGAAGATACACCCCACTTCTGAAACAGCATTTGGAGACTCAATACATAGCTGACCTAGAAGCCTCCTTTGGGAGGAGGGGTGGGGGGGTAGTGGGAGGGGACCGGGAGAAGGGGAAGAAAGGAAAAAAAAATTTATTTCTTTAATTATGTTCTTGAATGGAAAAAATAAAACAAAACAATGTATGGAAAAAAATAAATAAATAAAAAAAAGAACTAGCTCTCATAGTTTCAGAAGAACCATGTATGTAGACTGCCAAGAGAGAAAATAGTCCTATCCATTTTTAATGCCAATGAGCCATAACAATGATCAGCATGATGAGAAATTCTGAAGGTGCAATAGTGGCACTTATAACCTGGGGGAAGCAATAGTCACCTGAGATAGGAGGGAGTTCATGTCTGGCACTGCAAATTTAACCAACTACCCATGACTGGTGAGACCATAGGATCTAGAGGAAAACCTACTCTTGCCAGCTTCCTAAACCAGTATAACTTCTAACTTTATTCTCATCATATTCACAGATGGTGTAGCTCATGTCCCTCATTAAAGAACCAGTGTGTGTGTGTGTGTGTGTGTGTGTGTGTGTGTGTGTGTGTGTAGCTAGAAATCACCTAGGAAGACCACAACTGGTCAAAATTTAGAGATTAACTAACGATGGAGAGTGCCCACACACAGTTAATTCATTTAAAGCACAACCCCTATACTTTAGGCTGAGGGACTATAAAGGGAGAGGGGAATGAAATATCATAAGAGCCAAAGGACTAAGATAGCTACTCTAAAACAGTCTCTTTAGAAAAAAAAAGACATGAGATGGGAGAATGTAGGCCTGGGAAGAGTTAAGGGAAGAAGTAAGGGAAGGTTATGATTAAAATACATTACACCAATCAACATTATACAGACTGAACATGTTTACTGGGTAAAGTTCCAGCATCTGTCTCCAGCGGGACTACATGGCTTCTCTTTTACTCCACCTTCTTTCTCCCAGCATTCAGTTTTGTTTTCCCTGATGACCTAAGTTTTGCCTTGTGCAGGCCTAAGACAGTTTCTTTATTAACCAATGGTATTCACAGCATACAGAGGGGAATACCACATCATACTCACACTGGCAGATCTTCAGGTTAACAATGTCCCCCTTTCTTCCGGAATTTAATTTAGATCTTACACTTTCAAAAGTTTATATTGGTCCCTTAATGTTAAATAAAAAAAATAAGTCAGCACCTCTCCTATGGTTCTTTCTGCTCTTTTCTTTTCTTTCTTTCTTTCTTTCTTTCTTTCTTTCTTTCTTTCTATCTTTCTTTCTCTCTCTCCCTCTTTTTCTTTCTCTTTCTCTCTTTCTCTCCCTCCCTCCCTCCCTTCTTTTCTTAAAATTATACTTTATTAATGTATCCATTGGCATTTTCAAAATTTTCTCTTTCTCTTAATGTATACTAACATTGCATTTTCCTGTCTACTATCTCTATACGCCTTAAAAGCCAGTGCAAAGTCTTCATTCCCATATCCACAGCTCTTAAAAGGTATATAGCGTAGGGTAGGTTCACACGATTATTTGTTGTTAGTGTTTTGAGTAATACAACAAAAAATGCTATATCAGTTACAGGACCTTAGGGCTCTTGTATACATCCAGAGTTCAAGTCCAAGCACTTATATCATGTAGCTAACCTGTGATTCTGGCTCTGGGGGATTTGAACCCCTCTTCTGACCTCGATAGGTCCCTGCATATAGACATCAATGAAAGAATTTGAATGCCATACTTTAATTCATAACTTAAGCCTGATTTTTCCTTTCTATATGGACCCCTTAACTATTGTCCTCATTTGAAAATGCAGACTTGTAAGGTTGTGAAATTGGAGCACCTTCATCCTATACCTTCAGAGTCAAGCTTTTATAACTACTTTCCAATACTATTTGAATCTTGGTCACTGTTTGTCAACTTGTGAAGTAGAAGCTAGGCTCTATGCTAATTATAACAAGAGAGTAGAGTTTAGCTGAGGTCTTAGAACGAGCAGCATTCTCCTTCCTAGAAGCACACTTCAGAGATGGAGGTGGTGTTGTTTTCAGAATGTATGCGTAGCTTTGCAGAAATACAGACACATATCTAAGACCAAGTATTCAAAGTCAGGGCACAACACTTTCCTCTTGTGTATCTTCCCATCATTTGCTTGCTTGTCTCTTAAATGAGAGGTATGTTTTTATCTCGAAATGTTTCTTGCCATGGCAGCCATATCGCTGCACATGCACACACTTATGCACATGCACACACTTATGCACATGCACACACTTAGAAAACATCAAACATACACAATAGGCACTATTTTGAATAATCAATCTTTGCTTACAATTTAAAATCCATTTACAATGCAAAGCTAAAGTTGGCTTTAGTTCTACATTTTATTTTCTGATGCTATGAGGTCACTTCCTGACATGTTCCTGAAATACAGCTTCTAATTTTATGATACTACTCTGTTATCAAACATGACTTGTTATATATGAAAATACCCAAATAATAATTCATCCACCAATAACAGGCAGGATGCTGCTATGCACTACATATTGAGGTAAACAAGGTGGGACATAGCTCAATTCTATGAGAAGTGAATGCAAAATGACTTTGTCCCAAAATAGTATTCAACAATGAAGGAAAAGTCACATGCAGTCTCTAACACATGGAGGGCTAAGTCCACCATCTTAACATGACACAACATGTTGTTGCCAGCTGCCTTTTGAGACATTTCATGCCCTCCAACCAGATGTTAAATTCTGTGCTATCTTCAGACCTTTCCTCGTGTAATATTTCTACATGTCTCATTTATCTCAGCACACACTTCTACTATACTTTAGTATCTATACTTATGTTAATACTTTTTGTTTTATTCTGACATATGGACAAATTTGGCATTTTCGTGGGTGTCTTACCACAAAAGGAGGTTAGCCTTTCCCCTCCCATCATGTATATCACAGCACAATTTCTTTGCTCTAAAACATAAGATGTCACTTAGATTGGTTAAATCAATGAATGTTGCTGGATCAAAAAAAGCAACAATCGACATTATATATAGGCTCAACAAGGAGAAAGGGTTTATTAAGCTTAAAAATTTAAAACAGAAATAAAAATAAATCCAAAGCCAGTTGTATGTAAAAATAATGAAAATGGTTCAAGTTCAAAGGTCAGGAAAACAGCATGGCGTTTCTCTCTCCTTTAAGAATGACAATCATTTTTCCTCAGCATTTTTCCGCTAGACTTTGTATCCCAAGTCTCACCCAGCCTCCTGAAATAAAGCCACTGAAATAAATCTCAGTGGATTTCCGATAAGATTATACAAAAATGAAATTTTAAAGAAAGTTGATTTTTAGCCAACATATTCCTTCCTGAGTTATCTTTAATGTTATTAAATAAACATTTTGCTCAAAATTTATTTTAGAAAAAAATGCAATTTGTTTTTTATTGCATTTTAATTAAAAGTAGATCCCAATTCCCTAAAATGATCAAGCAAAAGCAGCATTTTCTTTAACTGACCCTGAAGTCTTTAAAACCATGAACATGAAACGTTTAAAAATCTTAACTGAAAATGTATAATGTTTGACTTACTAATAACCTCTGAGTGTAGTGCCTAGAGTAAAATAGAAAATAAATATCCTTAAACCAAATCATAGAGGCAAATTTACAGCAGAATGGCTGTTCTGCAATCAGTAAATAAGACATTTAAGAAGTCTGTTTGCAAAATAGTGCTCGGCTGGCTTTTAAAAAGTGAATTGAATGTTTGTTAAGGCAGATCCTGATGATATTAAAGTGCCCAGATGTGGCTGCAGTTGCAGCAGCACACACCGATCGCATAGTTCTTTCTACATCAGCAAGTGCTTCTCTGTAACTTTGCTGCTCGGAGCCACCCACCCGTATACCCAGAGATACCTTCCCACAGGTAAGACAGAGCGAAACAGCAAGCAAGCAAACAAACAAATATCCCACTCTGAAATGCTGTTTATTTCTCAAGCCTTTAACAGACCAGCATGAGGCTTGAGAGCAAAGACAATAAGCAATCGACCTCCACAAAATTCTTATTCGGTTTTTATCATTAACTTCGTTATTTGTGTTGAGGGGAACAATTAACAGTTTTAATTGTTACTACACGTTTCCAGGAGCAGGTCACCATGACTCTTAAGGTAAGACCAAGTAACAAACTGATAATCTCTTCCCTTTAAGGCATTCAGAAGTTGTCTCTCAAACAGCTAAAATACAAAGCCATAAAGAACACAGTCCAGATGTTACGTTATCCTTGGAGAGGTGAAATTTGTTCACTACTGCACTGCACCTCTCTTCTGTTTTGTACCTGGTAAAAACAATATGACTGGACTCCTAGCTCCCACCAAATACAATGACTTCCTGCTGTCTGCTGCTGGTTTGTCCCTGCTGTGTGAAATGGACTGACCTATGGCTTATTAAAATGCTTGTTCTTTGGTGGCCTTGTCAAACACAAGAAATAGCTTCCTTCCCATAGCTATGCCTAGTCAGAGGACCCGCCTTTTCCCTTGTGAAGGAAGGTGGAGGATAACTTATATTTCTGTCCAAGTCAGAGCCATGGTCACTGGAAAGAAATCATCAGAAAGACGAAATGTTTTTACTCAATTGTAAGAGCTTCAAGAGTGCTGACTTTTCTGTCAATGAAATTATATAAGCAACAACTAGATGGTGTCTCTTGGGGGTAACTGTAGACAAAGGACTTGGTCATCAGCAAAATGCTGGGCTCCTGTTGCCACTCTAAACAGCAACTATAGTCTTTTACCTCCATCACCACTTCAGTTTTAGGTAGTGTAATGGTTAATCTTTATTTTCAGCCTAAACAGATTAAAACAGATTTTCAACCTAAACAGATTAAAAATCAGAATAGAAACACATCTTAAGAGGGAGTTTCCACATGGTAGGAGTCAAGGATTAAATGAACAGGAGAAGCACGTAGAGCATTAGTACTTATTGTTCTTTGCTTCTTGTAGACAGTGTGACCAGTTCCTCATGTTCCCACTGCCTAACCACCCCTAGTGCCTCATGCTTCCTCATGCTACCCACACTGTGATGAACTGTTCCCTTCATACTGTGAGCCAAATACCTGCGCTGTCAGGTATTTCATCAGAACAACTAGATAAGTAATTAATATAGCCATTTATCTTTAGGCAATATAGCCTCCACACTGTTGTGAAACTTAAAAATATCTACAGGCTGAGTTCATGTTATAAATTAGTATTATGTATCTTATTTGAATAACAGTAACAATAAAAACCAATAAGAACATCTAACACAAACCCTATGGGAGGAGCAGTTCTAAGTGACAGATAACAGAAAGTCTTAAAATTACTCTCTTGTGAAAATGACAGTGTTCACTTATAAAGTTTCATGATAAAATGCCAACACAGTAATGAGCTCTTTAAACCAGGTATAGTGAATCGATAAGCCCCCAGAGCAAATGGTACACATATTGATTTGAAGTGGGGCTGGGAGACAGCTCAGAAAGACTTGACAAGTTAATGAAGTTGAAACGAAATCAAGGGACAAAGAAGCAAGAAGTTAGATTGAAGAGCACTTTTCTGCGTGCACAGACAAGCTAAATTCCAAGGAATCCTGCTAATGGTTCAGGGTATCAAACTGAATAACAGCACCTGAGCCAAACGCACTTCAACACAAGAAGAGGCAATGAAAAGGTAGCCCACACTCAGAAAGGTACATCCCATTCCACCAGACCCAATTGATGCCACAGGCTGGGTATCAAGTATATTTTGCAATCACAGAGGCTCATAATTTTTATCTGAACTGAAGATGGAGCACAACTCTTGGAGATGCCTCTCTAATTTTCTTGCTTTATTTTTCACAATACTTCTAATTTACTTATTTCTGTTGTGGTAGAATACAAAAGCTACTAATAAATTCTAGGAGACCCTCAAAAACATTGTAGCCCTCAGGTTAAAGTAGGGGTTTATAGGAGTCAGGTAATTATAGAGTTTTGTCTGAAAAAGGCCTAAGGAATCTAAGGTAAGATATGAAATTGCTCCTGGGCATTGAGAATGACATATTATTTTTAAGACTTAGGGTTAGGTTATACAGAATTATGATATTATAATTCAATGAAGTGAAAGATAATTCAAGCTCATTCTCTATTTTAATTCTCATACTATTCACCTCTTAAATAAATACATATTGAGGGCTCTTTATGTGCCTGGCAACCTTCTAGATATGAGATGACCAAGATCCTTTAAAAATAAATTATGACACAGGGTTTGAGAATTAATATACCCTTGAGGTAAATTATAACAGTACACTGCTGGCTTCATGTATACTGGTGATCCTTATGGATAGGTACTGAGAAAAAGACATTTGCTAGATCAATAATTGCATACTGTGTACAAGGAGATGTGTTAATCTGACCAAATAAGGATACCACATCTTGTACAGCAGCTAAAATTGGAGTCATTACTTGATTGAATTTGGGATAGTCAAATGTCATTCTTTGTGATCCATTTCTTGTCTTCAAGGTCAAACAGGGGAGCTAAAGAGGTATATAATGGCAACCAGTATTGCATCATTCAAGTCCTTGATGGTGACACTAATTTCTGCAGTTCCTGTGAGGATGAGATACTGATTTTGTTTCACTATTATACTAGTAGAGTCAGTCTCAATGGATTTCACTTTTCCTTTCCAACCATAATATCCCTCACTCCAGCTCAAAAAAACCATTGTGGAAATTCTTTATATATACATACACATATATTATATCTTTATATACAATATATTTTAATATCTTTATACACACATATATACATACATATATGTATCTCATATATATATACATACATACACATACAAACACATATATATTTATAATCCTAATGATACATTCTGGAACTGGGAATAACCACAGTGTGATTTTGGAGACCTACTGAACCCATTTTGAATTGGATTTCAGAGAAAACTCCATTACCACCTAACTCTCAAATTAGGAGCCCCTATTGGGTGCCTCCTAGAATTTATTAGGGAGTTTGTAACCTAAAGAAAAGATAAAGATGACTCGCAATATAATATTTGAAACAGTGAGAAGCAGTGTAGTAGTGCCATATTCCCTAAGCCTTAGTGAGTGTTGCACTGTGGCTGCGTCAGGTGCTGTTGTGCTCAAGTCGCTCATTCACTGCGCTGTGACCACTTGTGAACTTCTGTAATTGTCTCCATCTTCTGTGGAACGAAGCTTCTTTTGATGAAGGGTGAGAGTTGCACTCACCCGTAGGTATAAGCATAGATAATGCAATTATACATTATATTGGTTTAGGGCAACAACAATAATAGTTTCTCCTCTAGGGTTTATGACTCCTACAGTTAGTTATGGGTAGTCATCTAGATTTTCAGTAATCGGCTGAGCAGGCCTTAGATCTAATTAGACAGCTGTTGGTTACCCCCAAATTGTCAGTCCTGCACCTTTGGAAATTTCTTGCCAGGCTGGTCATTGTTGTGGTTCATAGGTTTCAATTGGTTTTTTTACCTTGGCAGCTTGCATAGCACCTTCCAATACTTTGAGAGCTATTTCTAATGGGTTGCTAAACAGGTCCGTTCAAGCGCAAGTCTTCCAATTCCTATACTTGAAGTTTTATGTCTTCCACAATAGAGGCTTACCTTCAAATTGTAAAAGGCAATCAAGGACAATGATGGTAGCCTTTATTATTTCGGGAGTTTCTTGGACCTCCATACCCCCTGACAAAACAACTTGAAGGGGGGTTTCCTGTACTTATAACAGGCATAGGAATTTACATATAACACTATGAGAGCTAGTGTGTCTATGTGTATGCAGATGTGTAGGTTATTATATATATGTATATACACATATCAATTACACATGTGTTTTCAGAGAAGATTATAAAATAGTATGCTACCTTATAGCTTTTACCAACATCCTTAGGGTTATTTATTTTTCATTTCTCTATTCCCTTTGTTTTAGTCTCCTTCCCACTCCTCAATTAATGTCCCGCACCCCCATCTCGCCCTTTTCCCCACCGACTTACTCTCTCTCTCTCTCTCCCATCCTCTCCTCCTCTGTGGTCCTTTCTTCTTTTCTGACTTCTGCTGTTACTTCAGGTTACTGCTAGATAGTGTGTTATGAACATGGCAGGGATGTTGCATGTAGACATGACAATGTATGGGGGAGTTTTCATGAGACACCTTCCCTAGATGAAGAGTTGCATTTGTATGTCCTTACATACACATATATTCACAAATGCACAAAAAGAAAAGATCACTGAAAATATATTAAGGGTCTCAGTGTGAAGGATGAAAGACCTGCAAGTATATGTTCAGCTCTATGATTCATGACAAAAATATTTTAAACAGAATTAAGACAGGCTTCCAAGCAGAGTAAAATAGCCATGATTATCATGTTATATTTAGCACGATTTGGCATTGTTCCTCAAATATATGGCTCCTCCAATCAGATTACCCCCAAGATACAAGTTACAGTTAATATAATCATTCTTATTTAAATTCCAGGTAAGGATGGCCTGTGGCTTATGGAACCTCATGCATGTGAATGATCTCTGGAATAAAAGTTCTCATTAAGTTATCAAAGATAATAGTCACTTCCATTGAAGAATAAGCACTATTTGCAGAGAATACATTTACATCCTCATCTGTGATATTTCAAGAAAGACTAACTCAGTAGTGACAGTTAATGAAAGTGACTGAAGAATGTGAAGATTAAAAGATCAGTATGAATCAGGAATCAATCTGTGAAACCTATGACTCATAAATGTGCCTGCTGTTTCCTGCAGGCCTCTCCAGACTGTGGGTACAAATGGTACCATATTCAGTGCTGGCACCCTGTTCTGACAATGCTTGCTCCCCATCTGCAAGTGCAGAATACCAGGCACTTCCTTTGTAAATTCTTACATGTTCATAGGTATCTGGCTTTTTGGCTGTGGTCAAATTTGTCTGCCAATTTGGTGGTTTTTTTTTCTGGGAATT
Source organism: Ondatra zibethicus (assembly GCA_004026605.1). NCBI lineage: Eukaryota > Metazoa > Chordata > Mammalia > Rodentia > Cricetidae > Ondatra > Ondatra zibethicus. The sequence continues at coordinate 121,215 of PVIU01002509.1, read as the reverse complement.
GAGGAATAATTTATATGTCGGTGCACATATACTCCTGCCGGATGGTGCTGCCTCTGCAAGGCAATCCTTGTGCATCCACCTTGTCTGGGACCTTTTTTGGTACCTGCCTGATATCACCATCACTTTGATCAGACTACAGAGTAGATTGGGGTTCTACCAGTTATTACATGAAACCCTCATCCATACATGAAATGTGTGTGATGCAGTTTTGGCGGACTTAGTTCTAAAGCATCATATGCTATGTCTTACTACATTTCAAGGATGGCTTTGAAATTTGCATGTAATGGTACCATTCATTTTGACTTTCTGTCAAGCCCTGGGCTGTAATAGAGATTCCCCCCAAAATAAGCTTTTCTGTCTGACTTTTTCATTTTCTTTCTTGAGTTGTGTCAAATTCTACTTGAAGTTGAGTACTAACAGTCTGAACTCACCGGCCCAGTGTATACTCTACACATGTACATATAAAAGGACATATGACTTACACTAAAGCTCTTATCCCTCTACACTTGTAAAAAGTATTTTAAAACCTTAGGCAAGTAGAACATTAAATCTCAACGCTTACCTGAATTATTTTTAGATTTTTACTTTCTCTTGAAAAGCATGGTTTAAATCAGTTTTTGTTGTTGCGTCTGTTGGCTGACACTCTGCTTCCCAGCCACTGCTAAAAGCAGTAGATTGGCTGAGTTAGTTGAGGGGGGAGGGGAGTCTTTCCAGCCACCGCTAAAAGCAGTAGATTGGTTGAGTTAGTTGAGGGGGGAGGGGAGTCTTTTGCGGTTTATTATTAGCTCTTCCACACACTCTTTCCAAACCCATTACCTCTAGGGAGAGTCAGAACACTAGGAGCTGGTGGGAGACAGAGGAAATCACTTTTCGGGAGTTTCCTATGAGGACAGATGAAATGGGAGCTCTACAGAACTATTCCTATCATTGGGAATAGTTTATTTAAAAAGTTAAATAAAAGTTGCATTTATCACCATTAGAATATTTTGGAACATTAATGGCGCTTCAGAATTATTTAACCTTGAGTGTTTACCATTATTATGAATGTATGCTTGTAACTTAGCATGTGGTTTATCAACTCTTGTTTCAAACAACAGTTCTGAAAAGGTAAATGTTACTTTGCTTTCAGATTTCCTACTTATTTTCTGTATTAGAAAATTATTTTTTAGTCTTAGATTATTTTACCCTTTCAAGTGGTGATTTGGGATTATGCTATGTAGTCAAAGATTTCTTCTTTCTTTTACTATGAGAAAGAAATGGTGGTGATATAAGTAATCACTGCCTATAGTTCTGTAATTTATAATCTGTGTAGTGGAGGAATCAAAGAATACAGTTAAAAAAATAAGCTTGCTGGTTTGTTTGGGGAGCAAGGGGTGAATGGTGCTTATTTCTGGGCATTCTACTCAGTGATTGCTGAGTAGATTAATATGTGACTTGAAAAATATTAGGGTAGTGGGAAAGAAATGAATGTAGCATTAGCTAATTTATTATGGAGATACTGGAAGATAAATCACACTAACAGGATGTTTTCTTAAGAAATAGGAATATTAGCTGGGTGTGATGGCACACACCTTAATCCCTGCTCTCTGGAAGCAGAGGCAGGAGGATCTCTGTGAGTTTGAGATCGACCTGGTTTATATAGTGAGTTCCAGGGCAGCCACTGTAGATAGACGTACTACATCAAGAGCTCTGTAGAGAGAGCCTATCTCAGAAAACACAACAGCAACGAAAAGAAATAGAAAAATTTATATAATCTCTTTCAGAAGTGGTTATAAATGTGCATCAAAAATAATATAGCTAAATATATTTCCTTAACATTTGGAATAAGAAAAAATTGTTTCTCTCCAATAGAAATGAAACATATCTTTTATTCTTTCTAGAGGTTTATTTATTTATTTTTTTGTGTATGCACAACATGCATACATATGCCTATGGAGGCGACAGTGTATAGGCTTCTCTGGAATTAGAGTTACAGGTAGTTGTGAGCTGCCTGACAAACCCAGGACCTATGCAGGAGCATTAAGTGCTTTAAACTACTGGGACCTTTAGTCAGCACACAAACATGTCTTTTAAATAAAATTGGTAGGATCAACATAGTAAAAATGGCAATTCTACGAAAGGCAATCTATAGATTCAATGCAATCCCCGTCAAAATCCCAACAAAATTCTTCACAGACATTGAGAGAACAATAATCAACTTTATATGAAAAAAAACTCAGGATAGCCAAAACAATCCTATACAATAAAGGAACTTCCAGAGGCATTAACATCCTTTACTTCAAACTCTATTACAGAGATACAGTAATGAAAACAGCTTGGTATTGGCATAAAAACAGAGATGTTGACCAATGGAATCGAATCAAAGACCCGGATATTAATCCACAAACCTATGAACACCCGATTTTTGACAAAGGACTAAAATTATACAATGGTAGAATGAAAGCATCTTTAACAAATGGTGCTGGCATAACTGGATGTCAACCTGTAGAAGAATGATAATAGATCCATATCTATCACAATGCACAAAACTCAAGTCCAAATGGATTAAAGACCTCAATATAAATCTGACCACACTGAACCTGATAGAAGAGAAAGTGGGAAGTAGCTTGCAATACATGGGCATAGGAGACCATTTCCTACGTATAACCCCAGTAGCACAGACAATAAGAGAAACAATGAATAAACAGGATCTCCTGTGGTGCAGGAGAATTGTCTGTATTTTTGTCAATCATGGTTTAAATAAATGCTGATTGGCCATTAGCCAGGCAGGAAGTATAGGCGGGAAAACCAGACAGGAAGTCGAGGCTGGGTGATGAGAACAGGAGAATTCTGAGAAGTAGGAAGCTCCCTGGGCACTCCTGCCCAGACTACCAAAGAAGCAAGATGTAACCTGCCCCGCTCAAAAAGGTACTGAGCCATGTGGCTAACATAGATAAGAATAATGGGCTATATAAGAGCTAATATGAAGCCTGAGCTAATGAGCCAATCAGTTTATAATCTTATGGAGACCTCTGTGTGATTTTCTTTGGGGCTAAACGGCTGCCAGAACTGGGTAGGACAGAAACCCTGAAAAGCGGCCCATCGTGCTACACTCCTGAAACTGAGAAGCTTCTGCAAAGCAAAGGACACAGTCATTAAGACAAAAAGGCAACCTACTGAATGGAAGAAGATCTCCACCAACTCCACATCAGACAAAGGTCTGATCTCCAAAATATAGAAAGAACTCAAGAGACTAGACATTAAAATTCTAAATAACCCAATTAAAAAATGGGGTAATGATCTGAACAGAGAATTCTCAACAGAAGAAGTTCAAATGGCCAAAAGATGCTTAAGGTCATGTTCAACTTCCTTAGTGATCAGGGAAATGAAAATCAAAACAATTTTGAGATACCATCTTACACCTTTCTGAATGGCTAAAATAAAAAACACCAATGATAACCTATGCTGGAGAGGATGTGGAGTAAGGGGAACACTTATCCATTGCTGGTGGGAATGCAAACTTGTGCAACCACTTTGGAAATCAGTGTGGCAGTTTCTCAGGAAATTGGGAGTGAACCTACCTCAAGATCCAATAATACTACTCTTGGGAATATACCCAAGAGATGCCCAATCATACTACAAAAGCATTTGTTCAACTATGTTCATAGCAGCATTATTTGTAATAGCCAGAATCTGGAAACAACCTAGGTGCCCCTCAATGGAAGAATGGATAAAGAAAGTGTGGCACATCTATACATTAGAGTACTACTCAGTGGTAAAAAACAATGACATCTTGAATTTTGCATGCAAATGGATGGAAATAGAAAACACTATCTTGAGTGAGATAACCCAGACCCAAAAATATGAATATGGTATATACTCACTCATTAGTGGATTCTAGCCATAAACAAAAGACATTGAGCCTATAGTTCGTGATCCTAGAGAAGCTAAATAATAAGGAGAACCCAAAGAAAAAACATATATAGATCCTCCTGGAAATTGGAAGCAGACAAAATCGCCAGGCAAAAGTTGGGAGCATGGGGGTGGGGTGAGGTAGGGGGAGAGGGGGAGAGAGAAGGGAGAAGGGGGGAGGATTGGGGAGAGCTTGGGGGATTGGTTTGGTTGAGATGGAAGAAGGGCGGATATGGGAGTAGGGAAGAAGATATCTTAATTAAGGGAGCCATTTTAGGGTTGGCAAGAGGACTTGGCTCTAGAGGGGTTCCCAGGTGTCCACGGGGATGTCCCCAGATAAGTCCTTGGGCAGTAGAGGAGAGGGTGCCTGAACTGGCCTTGTCCTATAGTCACACTTATGAATATGAATATCACCACAGAATCTTCGTCTGGCGATGGATAGAGATAAGAGACAAAGATCCACATCGGAGCACTGGACTGATCTACCAAGGTCTAGTTGAAGAGCAGAAGGAGGGAGAAGATGAGCAAGGAAATCAGGACCGCAAGGTGGTTGGTCCACCCACTGAGACAGTGTGCCTGATCTAATGGGAGCTCACCAAAGCCAGCTGGACTGGGACTGAATGAGCATGTGATCTGAATGTGGCTGATAATGGGGGCTGACTGAGAAGCCAATGGTAATGGCACTGGGATTTGTCTCTACTGCATGTACTGGCTTTTTGGGATCCTAGTCTGTTTGGATGCACACCTTCCTAGGCCTGGTTGGAGGGGGGAGGGCCTTGGACTCCCCACAGGGCAGGTTGCTTTGTCCTCTCTTAGGACTGGAGGGGGAGGGGGAGGAGCAGAGGAGAGCGGGAGGGAAATAGGAGGAGGGGAGGAAGTGGAAATTTTGAATGGTATTATTTATAAAGCAATAAAAATTTTAAAAAAAGCAAAAAACATTTTCTTGGATCTTCTGTATGAGTAGTAACTACTAGACTTGAAAGAAGTCCCTGTAAAGCCAAACAGTGTAAGAATCTGTGTGCATCATTCAATGACCTCTGCTACCCTATATATTAATGGCAAAAAGATAATTCTGTGAACTGCTCTATACAATGTGACTTCTTTCCTTCTTCATTTAATCGAAAATGCTATGAAATCTCCCTAAAGTACCAGACCACTTGGAATGGTAGGATAAATCACTCAACTTAATGCATAGTTTTTGTGGGGAAAAAACTGATAAAAAAAAGGGAGTTCATGATAATAAAGGAGCAGACACTAACCTAGTCTGTGATCAAAGGAAATACTGCCAAAGAAAATTATTTGAGCAGAGATAAAGTAAGATGAGCACAATTTATCCTGGCTAAATAGAAAAGAAACATATCTCAGGAAGACAGAATATTGTATCTAAAGACCCCAAAGTGGAAGGTTGACAGCTTATGGTTCTCAAGGATGGAATACAGAGGACAGAAAGCAATAGGGGAGGCTGTGGAAGAGGAAGGAATTAGTTAGGGCCAGGGGTAGCCATGCAAAAACTTGAAGCACCTATGAGAATTCAGTCTTTGTCCTGAACTAAATTCTGGGAAATGTTTGCACTCTATGGAGGGAGGAGGGCAGTTTAAAACCCTCAGAATTGCAAATGTGAGACAAGATGAGAGCATATGAACATCTTCACTTTAAGAGCAGATGGGTTGGGTATTAGGTCAGAGCGTTGTGGATACCAGTATAGTTCTTGCTTTCTAGCAAAAGACACAGCCACAGAAACAAATCGACAGGCCATGTTGTCTTCCGACTTCACAGTTTTTCCTTTCAGAACCTGGCACAGATCCTAATAATCTACAAGAGTTTTAATATAGGCTATTTTAAAGATGATTTGTTTTTCATATCCCTTATGTATTTAAATGTATCTATTGATTATGATGTACACCACACTCTTTCATTTTTTTAAACTATGCTCACAAGTTAAAGTCAATATATTGCCTGGATATTTGCAAACAAGAAAAACTTAAGTAAGATAAAAATTAAATCTTGAAAAATTTAAAATCTTGGATAGATAATAAAGACAATGACAAATAAGTAATGTTTGTATAAAGAAGTTACACCAGGTGTAATTTCAGGTGCTTTGCAGCCTCTAGTGACTTCTTGAGAAGGAGAATTCATCACTGGGAGGGTGCCTCTGGTGAATGCTTAGCAATATCCCTACCCTGTGCTCACTGGATTTTAGTGGCAAATGGTCTGTTCCTTAGATGTGATACACAGATGTCTCCAAATATTCCTAAGTGTTCTCTTAGAAGAAGAGTTTCTTGTGGCATCATGTGAGTGGGTAACAGTAAGATAACAACGTTGAGTCACATACAGCAGGACTGGATTACAAGTTATGGGGACATACTTGACCAATTCATAGAAGATATATTTGAGATTGGTGGCCCATGAGAAGAGAGTAGGAAAGTGCTGTGTAGGAAAGTCTGTGTGTTTTTGGGTATAGGGAATGCTAAAGATGCACACTTTGTTTCCTGCTGTGTGTACACTCCTGTCCATCTGCTTGGTTTTTGAAATCCATACCTTTAGCTTAGTAGGTTACTTTTTTTTTTTGGTTTGTCGAGATAGGGTTTCTCTGTGGCTTTGGAGCCTGTCCTGGAACTAGCTCTGTAGACCAGGCTGGCCTCGAACTCACAGAGATCCGTCTGCCTCTGCTTCCCAAGTGCTGGGATTAACGGTATGCGCCACCCTAGCCTGGCCTCATGTAGGTTCCTTTATGTTTAACAATTTGTGAAATAAGACTGGTTTTATTTCCATACTACCTTGAGATCTATAGGGAAATTTAACATAAGGTGGAGTGCTTGTCCTTATTTATTGAAAAAAGATGATAAGGATGAAATACTCTGATATACTGTGTCTAGCACTTCCGTGATTTGTTCAGTGTTGGTCCTGCCCACGGATGTCTCATTTGACTAAAATCCACAGACCCTCCTCACTTTCCCATTTGGTCACTGATTACAGAGAAAGGCAGTTCCTGGTCTTGAACATATTAGATGTATAAATAGAAACATTCAGTGGCTTTGAACAGCAATTTTTGAGTAATTTGGTAATATGAAATAGACTTTTGGAGTCTAAGTCTATTGTGGGAAGGACTAGTTACAATTGATTATATTAGACATTTTATATTTCATGAAATTAATAGTATGTCACTCAAACCCCCTCTCTAACAAGATACAAAAGTAAACAACTTACTTTCAATTTCTCACCCTTTGAGCAGGTCATGTATGACATTAATAACTTCCCAATCATAACAGTAATTGTCTCATATTCAGCTAAAAAATGTCTGATGACATTAAGAGTTCCATCAGGAGAGGAATCTATTGAAGGAAGAACAGTCATAAACGTAATAGAACTGAGATGACATTAGCCGAAAATAATTTTCCAAGATAATGAACCAGCAAGTATGCTTCTACCCTAAATCTTTTGCTTCCAAATAATGTGACAATAACTGAGATATTTTCATTTGTTTTTATTTACAACTGCGAAAACTTAGAATTTATTTTTTAGACTTAGCTACTGGAAGAGTAATTTTATAATGCCCTGTTTTCCATTTAATTCTGCTACATTGCTATATTTTAATAGTATAAAATTAACCATAGCATAAATGCCATCTATCAAACAAAAATGATCATATATCTGATTTATTGAGTTTTTGATTATACATGATATTTGAACCACCAAATACTATATTTTTGTTTATTCTTCATTTGTCAAACAGAGTTTACTTTAGAACAACTTTTTAAGTCCTCTAAATTATTTGCAGAGCTAGATAAGATTGTACAGACACACACATACACTGCGCAGATGTATATAACATGGAGCTGGTGGATTAGGTAGACACACAGCAGCTTTCATATAGGAGCTACAAAAGCTAGAAAGTGCAAAGATTAGAGACTCCTGCACTGATTTCTAAGTGAGGAAAGAGCCTCAGAAAGGCACATAGTCCACTTCAAACAGGCATAATGAGGTGGATCTGTATTAGAAAACAACTCCTTTGGTATGTCAAGTCTTTTCCGATATATCTCTGTACCATTGCAGAAGAGTAACGAGAAACAAAGGAAGAATGACAGAGTGTCACTCAATAGTGTCATCTAAGAATGTAGATTGCAAGCTCCTTTTCATTTATCAAGTATCTATTTCAGCATCACTTTCTTAGAAAGGACTTCTCCACATCCCCACTAATGATCTCTGCTTTCACCCCAAAAGTCCCTGCCCCAGTCCCCTATGTTCAGTGCTGAATTTGTTATTGTCTGTCTTCCTCCCATGAGGACTGGGTTATTTGTGTCTTCTCTTTAGTTCTGCTTCCAGGACCCAGAATTCTGGATCTTCCTAGAGTCCAACAGATGTTGGACTAATGTTTCATGCTTTCCTAAAGGATTTCTTTTTTTTTGTTTGTTTGTTTTATCCTAAAGCACTTTTTAGAAGAGGCATCATATACTAGTCCATGTTCTTTTTCTATATCACTCCAAGAATAAAAAATAGAAACATTATACCACTTAAAATTTCCGAGTAAAATATCCTGACATGAAGAATAACCATTTTAGTATAGTATGATTGCTGCAAGCACTCGAAACCAGAAAGACTTGTGTCTTTCCAAAGTGTCAGAATTTATTGAATAAAAATCAATTTACAAGTTATGTCACTTTTATTGACTGTAAGTTGCCAAGTAGTCTCAATTTCCTTTGGTAACTGGCCACTGGTAATAACAGTTCTTTTCCTACAATTTTAATTATTATAGCCATTCTCAGATCACACGTCACACTCCACACAATAATGTGTAGCTTATAGGATAGCTACAAAAAGTTAAAGGAGGCCTTAGAATTCATAGGTCTTACTAGAGTCAGGCAAAACTGTAGAGAGTCATTGTAAGTGATTATATATTAATGAACATGGTTGGGGAGCTGCTGGAGGTATGCCGAACTGAGATAGAGTGTCAAGAGCAGCCACAGAGGCAATGAACCTTAGGTGAGATACTGGACTAGTCCTAGATGGGCATGTGGCCATACAAACAGATGGACAGATGGCAATTCGACAAAGTGGCGTCAATCCATGGGGAGCTTGCTGAGCTGAAGCCTTGGGGAATTTTCTTGATAAATGCACACACCTGGCTTCTTGATGGCAGGTGGTAGGGGTGTCAGCACTCAAGCTGGGTACCCTTTCATCCCCTGATGTCTAGGTGAGGGTGTTACATTCTTCATTGGCTTGGTATGTGCAGTATGTCATCAGGCCTGTTTTGTTTGTTTGTTTGGTTTTTCTGATATACTTTTGCTACACTCTTATGCTAACAATCTATATTAATAAAATTTGGTAAGTGCTACCATTTTATTTGCATGGATATTATTAGCCTGTACATCATTGTTGGTGTTACCTACATGCACAACTAAGTTATGAAGACACCCTGCCGCTCCCTCTGTACTCACAATAGAGTCAAAGGCTGCTTTGCAAGGGTAGTCTCTCAGCATTATGTCATGTTCCATGTGCTAACATTCATGCTTAGCAGCATAGAACACAGCCTGATCTCCACAATGGCTAATGATGGAATTAAAGTTTACAAGCGTTCAGGAGGCTCATAGGACACAAAACATAGGGGTCATGTATCATAAGCTTGATCCATCATAGCAAAAAGTGTGCAAGTTTCCTTCTACACATTTTCCCTTTTGTTACGCCTATTATTCTACAGCTGGGTTACATTATTGTTATTTTTCTGTTGAAAACAATCATTGAAAACATGATGCTATTTTATGACCATTGTGGGATTTGAACTCTTATCTAAGTTCCTTCCACCATGGTACTCTGTTTCAATTAAAAAGTTTCATAGGGTTAGGGGATTATGTAAGATTATTATTCGCATTTTTCAAAGGGGATAACCTAGGGTTTGATGATAGAATATAAATATTAATTTTAATAAACTTTATTAAGTCATATGCCTGGCTAAGCTTAATCTAAACTTCAAACAAATGTTGGCATGCCCCACAGGCTGGTGGTCGTGCCAGCTTGGTATATTTCCCCTGTGTTATTTGCTTGTGTGGAAATGTTCCTTTTATTTCCAATGAGGGAAGTTTCTGGAGATGAGAGATGAGACAGGTCCTTGTGGGTTTATCTGTGTGATGAGAAGGTAAAAGGGAATAAGAACTTCATTTGAGTATCTGCTGCTATCCTCCTGAATTAAGCATACACCCTTAGAGAATGAATGGGATCTGAGTTTGAAATGACTTTTCAAATGAAGGAGGTGTTTTACGAGACACGAATCCAAGCATCAGCACAAGGCATTTTGTAAAAACAAAATCTTTGGAAAAAAATACGAAAATACCATTTCCCCTCTTCTGTACTTGACAAACCATGCCCTCTGCACTTGGAGACAGAGAATGTTTGTGTAGAGCACTAACATAAAGTGCCAAACATGGTAGTACTCATAATTTGGGAGACTTAGGATAATCAGAGTGCTTGGCTGTATGGAAGCATCAAATGGTTTACTGATGTGGAACTGACCACCAGCCAACAAGAGGATCATTTGGGAAAAGGAAGAGCCATACTTCTGAAGGCACATGCGACGGGCTTGTGCATTGCAGCCATGTTGAGACACAACAAAGATGCCAAGCCTGCTAAGAAGTTTCGAATCTGGAAGAGGAGCATGTCTGTGCATGCAGGAGACACAGCTTTATGAGTTTCTGTTAAAGGGTTAAGCTTGGCTACCGTGACCATTGCTGATAATTCAGTGGCTGCTCTCTTCTTTATTGGTCAAGTTCGGAGTCCAGATTAGCTGCAGAGGTCACAGTTTTCCATTGTAGATTAATATGCAGTAATATTCTCCATAGCCTTATGTAAGTAGACATGAATTGTGTAAAGGGAGTTCTGTGATATTTTGTACATGGGTACCGGTACCAGGTGCTTTGTTCACATGAATTCTCATTTTCCTCACCTGTCACTCATTTCCTCCTGCTGGGCTCCATTCTTTCCCTAAATGGGCCCTTCTCCTTCCATGTCTTCTAAATTTCATTTCAAATCTAGCTTCTGAATCCGAGAAAAAATGCAATATTTAGCTGAATATAATTATCTTTAGTTTTATCCATTTTCCTTCAAATGACATTTCAATTTTTATAGTTGAATAAAATTCCACTACATACTATATATCTATATCTCTCTCTATATATAGATATAGATATTATTCTTCACCTGCTTTTTCTGCCACATTGACTTGCAGATTGGTTCCATATATGCTCTTGTGAAGAGCACAATAAACATAAATGTGAAAATATCTCTGTGCTATACCACCAGATTTCTATTCTCACTAGCAGTATGTAAGTCCCTACCTCACCCTAGATCAGTACCCACTCCATCTTTGCCAGTATTAGCTGATCATTTTCTTAATAATAGCCTTTCTGGAAGGGTGTGATCGAATCTCAGTGTAATTGTTATTTACACTTCCTTGAAGACTAAAATGAGATCTCCTTCATACTAACCTCAACAAAACAAAGCAAACGAATAAAAGCTAAGAACATACCTAACATACAAAGCAAAAACCATAACAATTAGACAGCAAAATGCTGGTAGTGAGGTAAATTGAAGAAGATACAATAAACATAAGGAGATCCCTATGTCCATAGATCATCAGGATTAGTGTTACGAACATGACTACATTACTGAAATTAATCTACAGATTCTGTGTAATACCCATCAGAATTCCAATGGCATGCATCCATCATTTTTAATAAACATTTTTGGTGTTAAAGCATGCATCAGAGCTTTTATATTTTCTATTTTAAAATAGTGCCCTTCCTTACATATCCAAAGAACATGTGGTTGAATAAAGAACCTTTAGGCAAAAAATTCTATTCAATCACTATTAACACAATAGGTTTGTCCTTAAGAAATGAGTTTACCTTTTGAGAAGCAGTCAGTGCTCTTAACCTCTGAGCCATATCTCCAGCCCAAAGAACATTGAGCCTATAGTTCATGATCCTAGAGAAGCTAAGTAATAAGGTGAACCCAAAGAAAAACATATATAGACCCACCTGGGAATCAGAAACAGACATTGCCTGACAAAATTGGGAACATGGGGGCGGGGGGTAGAAGGAAAGGGAGAAGGGAAAGAGGAAGGAAGAAGGGAAGGATGATCCCAGCTAAGACCCTAAGCAATAGAGGAGAGGGTGCTTGAATTGGCTTTGCCCTGTAGTCAGACTGATGATTGTCTTAAATATCACCATAGAACCTTCGTCTAACAAAAGATGGAAACAGAGGCAAAGAACCACATCGGAGCACTGGACTGAGCTCCCAAGGTCCAGTTGAAGAGTGGAAGGATTGAGAATATGAGCAAGAAGGTCGAGATCATGAGGTATTCATCCACTGAGACAGTTTACCTGAGTTAATGGGAGCTCACCAACTCCAACTGGACTGGGAGCGAATGAGCTTGGGATCAAACTAGTCCCTCTGAATGTGGTTGACAGTTGGGGAAGACTGAGGGGCCACTGTCAGTGGCACTGGGATTTGTCTCTACTGCATGTACTGGCTTTGGGGATCCTATTCTCTTTGGATGCATACCTTGTTCAACCTAGATGTAGTACAGAGGGCCTTGGACTTGCCACAGGGCAGGGTGCCTTGTCCTCTATTAGGATTGGAGGAGGGAGGGATGGGAGGGTGTGTAGAGGGAGTAGAAGGAGGGGAGGGAGTGGGAATTTGGATTGGTATTTTTTTAAAGTAATAAAATAATAATAATAATAATAATGAAATGAGTTTAATAGGGACCCTATAAAACTTGGGAAGTAGTGACCATCCAAGACTTCCATCTGTTCTGAATGTGTGGAGTTTAGTTAATGATAAGATCCCTTTCTGTTGACTGAGTTTTCTTTCCCACCTGGCATCATTCAGTCCCAAATCACACAGAGGTCTACACTAGTTATAAACTGATTGGCCCATTAGCTCAGGCTTCTTATTAAGTAATTCTTATAACTTATATTAGCCCATAATTCTTGTCCGAGTTAGCCACATGGCTTGGTATCTTTTTTGGCGAGGCAGTCACATCTTGCTTCCTCTGAGGCTGGATCATGACTACAGACTGCCCTTTTCTCTTCCCAGCATTCTTGTTGCCCCGCCTATACTTCCTGCCTGGCTACTGGAGAATCAGCATTTTATTAAAATACAATTTATGGGATACAGACGATTGTCTCACAGCACCTTTCCTTTCATATAGTGTTAAAAACAGAGATGCTTAAGACAAAGGAGATAAATTTTTTTCTGCAAGTGGTCAATATCAAAAGGTTTCATTCTCTGGGCAAATAGCTGCAATCACCCACTCTTCCTTGCCCTGTTACAATGTAGCTTTGCTGCACTTGTCATTAACAGGTGGAGTCTATTTCTTCAATTTCTCATCCTAGGAATAGCTTTTGGATCTGCCTCCAAATAGGCAAATTGTAATTCTGATGAAGCCATTGTGACACAGCGAAGCTTAGCAACTTCTGTCCTCTTCCACTTGGGACTTTGCAACATCACACTTCAGAGGTTAGAGACCATCTGGGGTGACAGGGCATGGTCCCATGAACTGAAAATGATGAATAACTCTGCCCAGATGAGGCCCCAGGGCTACAGTCATCTGAGCAACTCCTGATGATACTAAAGAAAGAACTGCTGGATTATGGACAGAAAATCACCAGAAATAAATGTGTACCTTACTGTTATAAGAACCCCAAGTTTTAGACTGTTGTGTCATGGAATAGTAATAGCTAACATAACTTGATATGCACTTTTGTTTGCAAAATGTCTGGAGTACTAAACTTCACCTTTCACTAATTCAATACACTCTTTAAGTCCCTCTGTCAAATGCCGATACAGACAGTGCTTTTATTGTCATAGGCAATCTGTGAATTGATTTTAAAAATTAAATGTTGTGCCAATGCAAAGTGATTTTAGTTAACTTACAAGTTTTATTTTTGAAAGAAACAAAAATTTTGTGTAGTTTATAATAGAGGCAAAAGTCATAGAACCTAAAGGAGACTAAGATATGCTCTTCAAGATCTTTTCATTAAATGTTCAGTGCTATAACGATATGTGTTGAATTGCTACACTGTCACTGCGGATATACCTTTGTGTGTAAATTCAACAAGGAGTTGAAATTTTAGAGCTAGGTGGAACTGGAAAGATTATGAAGAACAAGCTCCCTCACTCTGTTTTAGAGATGAAGAAATTGTGAATGCGAGTTAGTCCTGGGCAAAGCCAAGTGCTATGTTAGAGAAAGTCTTAGTGAAAAAAATAAATAGAAACTACAGCTGCTCCTATGGCACCAGAAACCCAATGGCTCTCAAGATCGAAAAGAAAGATGCTTTTTGTTTTTTTTTTAAGAGATTGTTTAGAAAGTTTATTTGTTTCTTTGTTTATTTTTAAATTAATTTTTTTGAGACAGGGTATGGCTGGCCTGGAACTCAATATGTATTGTAGACCAGGCTGGCCTCACGGAGATCCACCTACCTCCATTTCCCAAGTGCAGGGATTAAAGGCATGTACCACTATGAGAGACCTAGACATGAGTTTTTCTGGTGTAAGTTGTATGTGCACAGGACAGTTCAAAGGTGGTTAGCGGAAAGGTCTCTAGATTTTTCTTGTTTAAAAGATCTTATCCCCACTCAGCTAGGGAAGATGATGGTGTCTTCCTGCTCAACTCTAATAATTTAGGGCCTGGAGCAGAGATGAACCCAAGGCATGAGGAACTCAAAATCATTAGGTTAGGTACAGAAACACAAAGGGAATCTCACCTACCATTGTAAAACCGGTATTTTCTCAGGACCTTGTAGATTCTGTAAAAACTGATTCTAGACATTCTGGGGTTGATTTTTTTAGAGGTCTCAGACTTCTGGACACACTGATGTTTCATGTGGGAGAGGCAGGTGGGTATTGAATGTTGAAGGTAGTTCTGTCCCTTGATTTAAATCATCTATTGAAAACACAGATATATGCAAGTCTAGTTTGAGGGAGCTTATAAGGATAGACAATAATTAGTCCCAACCAATTCATAGTGATAAGTTATAATGATTACGATTTGATGGCTCCGAAGACAATAAATAACATCTTCTATGTTTGCGTTTCAAAGCCCAAACCACATATTGGCAGAAGCATTTACACAGAAGGTTGAAATAGAAATGGAATGACATTTCATCTCAACACATTCTGTTTATTTAAGCTGTTATTGATGTTTGTCCTTGAGATGTTCAATTTAATTTACCCTCTGTGGAAAAAAAAACACCATAGCTTCTCTGCATCCGTATTGATGACTTACTCTGAGAATTCTTTGTCATTAAAAAGTGATCAGTTTTCATGTCAAGCAAGCTGTACTCTTTTCTTTAGTTTTTCCTTCAAAGATATTTTTACTCCTATATACTGTAGAGCCAAGGTCAGGATTTATGAGATAAACCAATTACTCAGGATCCTAGAACTGCTTGGAAGACCTTTTCAGGATACATTTAGATTTCTGATTTAAAAATAATATCCAATGAATTGAGGCCAAGGTAAAATACAGAACAATTTGGAGTGGATGTGGTAGGCATAAATAGAGGTGATAATTATTAACATATTCAAGGTTCTCAGAGTAGAAAATACAACTCCAAAGGAGAAGTAAGATAGACACCAGTAGGTGCAAATGAGAGCAAGGAGAGGAGCAGTCTTAGGAAAGGGATGGGTAAAAGGCAACGCGGTAACACTGCGCTGATAATCATTGATGTGCCTGACCAAAACCGAGGGATGGTGTCTCAGATAGGATGATTCCACTTTAATTACTGATCAATCCTGCTTGATCGGTATTCTGATTCAAGTCGCATGTTTTGTGCACTATTATTACAGTCAATGGAAAAACTGAATGTCCTGTGTAATGGTTGGTTTTATGTTAGTATTTTGTAAGACTGTAAATATATTTTTGTGTTTATAATTCTTTCATACAATGGACCTGAAGAAAATCTGTAAGTCAGAGTGAATGAAGGGGACTCAGGGAGTATTTGCCTACCTTATACTAATGTGTGATGTATAACTACCTAAGTGCAATGAGTCTTCACAGAGGCCCAAAAGGTGCAGTGAGAAGCATAGGTCAGTGTCATCCACCAACTTAAAGGATGTGTTTTGCAGAATGGATGACATTAGCAAGGCCTGAATTTCAAGTCATCAGGAAATCATTGAGAATCTATCAATTGCAAGACTAATTACTTCCAAAGTCCATCTAGTGTGATATTTATTCTGATGCGCTTGCAGAAACCTTGTTGGAAGTAGGCTAATCTATCCTTTTTTCCTTTCTTCTGTGAAAGCAAGCTATCAATCAAGACATTTGTGGAGCACTTTACCAGAGGAGGTCAGAGCAGCTGGTTAAAATGAATATGTGATGGTGTCACACACAGTTACATATAATCTTCTATTTTAGACAATATTAACATGAATTTGCTGATTTTTATATGCAGCTGACAGTTTTTTTGAATTGGTTACTTCAATGGAAGTTCAGAATGACCTTATTTATTATGATAGAAAAATGTATTGAGTGAGAAGGCTCTTCGGCAAATGGAAATCTGGAGATTCTTAGATTTTTACTAATTGGAATGATGTCTGTTCTGCATATACAGACAGAATGGAGAACACAATATGTCAGAAAAAAGTTTCCTAGACTTTATTCCAATACCTGTAGTTGAAATAAAAAAACCTAAGGCTCATGAATATTAGTTATATGGCAAGTTACTAAAATTCCCAGCCTATTATATTTCTATGCTGCAGCCAATTTTCATCCAAATGGTAGGCATGTCTGACAGATGGCAGGCAAGATAATTTTAAGTAATTTTTTTTAAAAAGAAGCAGAAAATGACATAGTAAGAAAGTTATTCTCTTGTTAAATACTATTCAATACTTCTATTTTACAGCTCATAGAAAGCCTTAGTGTGAAGCTGGTGCCATTTCTTAATGTATTTGTAGCATCTATTTATCTCTAGTTTTAATTGAAAAATAAAAAAAGCAGATAATATGTGTAGCAAGCTGTGGGCTTTAGCTAGAAAAGACATCTTTTCATTGAATTTATTCTTAAAGCTTTCTATGTTTCAAAGAGACATTTTTGGATTTTTCAGTGACATAGGGTTTCTTTTAAAGTAAGTGTATTTGGATACTAAGTTAAAGGTGATAGAAACATTACATAAATACTAGTCTAGGTGACCCCTGACTGTTACAAAAGCCATGAGGTGGAATCAGATGGCTAAGGGTGAGTGAAAGTGAAAATAGATGCATCATCTCCATCAATAATTACAGGCATAAAGACTCATATTGGTATAATTTCACATATTATCTAATGTTGCTCATAGTTATTTAATAATGTAAAATATGTCAGTAAAGAATTACTACCTCTGTATTTTACACTGGAAGAGCTAAAGTTTAAAGAAATGAATTGATATGTATGTGATTATAGTATAATTGATAGAACCCCAAGAAAAGTTGGGCTCATTATCTCCAGAATTTATTCTCTCTTGTTTTACAGCCTAAGACTTCAATCATAAGGTCTGCTTACCCACCAATTAATGAAAATAGAAATCTTGATGAACCAAATGGGTTGTAGCCATTCATTGTATTTTCATGGCTTTCATATCTAAACCTAGAGAAATGTCATTATAAGACCTCTTATCTAAAATATCTAGTAGAGAAAATTGGATAAATTGAAAATCATCAACCATTTCACACAAGGGAGATTAGGGAAAAGATTTAGCTTAGAAAAGGGAGACAGCAAACTTTAATATATATATATATATATATATATATAATATGATTGCTTTTGTGATTGCAGAAACATCGCACAACAAAGAGAGTTAAAAAGAAATGTTATAACAAATATATAAATTGTATATTTGAGGCTTTGACAAATTAGAAAATATTTACCACCTGAATTGTGTCAAGTTTAATATGGACTTTGTTGTCCAGTCTTCCAGATAACCAAGTCCCTTGTTATTTATTCAGCCAGTATGAAAACCAGAGCCCTTGATTTGAGTGTGAAAACTGTAGTCTCCTGAACAATGAATGACTTAGTATGTGAATGAACATACTTTCTTTGCTCTCTCCACCTAAGCGATTTAAGGATAGGAAAACCTGACCTTGTAGCTAGGCCTGATCCAGAACATTCTTTAGGTCTTAGTTTGGGACAGCCTTTCTGAGATATCAAAGCTTTCATTATATCATCTTAAGCTGTGATTATTTTTCATTCACAGTGCTTCATTCCTCAGGATCACTATTCACTGTAAAACATAATCTTACAGGATTAGTGTTAAACCTCCTTCTTTTCATCCCAGCTTCTCGATACTGTTCACACTACAAAGATCTACTCACCTGATGCACAAGCCTTGCATACTGTGCTTTTCATAACTTAGAGTGTATCTAGAGCAATTTAGTCTCAAAGGGCAAAGATCAAGGTAGATCTTTCCTGTCTTTACCCACAAAATCATAAAGTGGAGTACAATTGGAGAGCTGCTACAGGCCTTTTCTCCAGTAGCTGGCAAAGCACTCACAAGATCTGCAGGGTTATTGTTTTGATTTAGGGATTTTTCTCAGAAGAGCTTATTGAAAAAGAATATGAGTTGTCTAGGCTAGATCACACAGTGGTGCATGTTAATGTGTTAATTTATCATAATTACTGCATTTGTACTCAATAATTCATATTCACTCTTTGTTTTCATCATCCTAACCTGTACATTTCAAAACTGGTAGAATGGTATTACTAGTTCCATTCCACACATGACAAGAAGGAAGTATATACCATTTGTGATGTGGACAGAGCTAATTCAGGACAGGCCTCTCGGTCTTAAGTGACTAATTCTTTCTATTTTTCTGTGTTTAGTGGAGGACCCTGAAGAAACAGGACCCTGTATACTTAGGGTGGAAAAGGTGACATGGAGGGGAATGGAAGTTCAGGAAGTTTACCTTTGACCAGAAGCAAGAAGCCATTGAGATCACCACTCTAAGAAAAACTGGGTAGAGATGTCAGGAAAGAGAACCCAGAGTTGAAATTGCAGACTACAGGCTGTTAGAGTTGAGAGGTGTCCTCGACCACATGGGTTTCTAAGTTTTTATGTGCTGATGATCAAATAAGGGTGAAGAAGCAGATTAAATAATACACTGAAAGGGGAGGATAGAGCTGAGATAAAAATCAGGTTTCTCGATTCTGCATGCAGCTTCCACACAATTTACAACACTGCTTTAAGAGGGTGTCTCGGGATTTAAATTAAGCTAATGTTGTTTCAATACAAATGATAAAAGTCACGGTGGCAATTTTGATAAAAAAGGAAATGAGTCAGGTTAAAGGGAAAAGTACAAAAGAGGGAAAGAAGTAAAGAACAGTCTACACCTATACTTAGTCATGCATCTTCTCTAGTAACAAGTTATACAGCAATATTTCTGATTATTTATAAAAGCATGTGCTAATGAGACTTTAAAAAATCTATTTTGCATGTCCTCGATAAGTTAATTTTAGCTAAGAGGAAAAAATGGAGCAAAGTATCTCATATGTTTTCCCCAAAACTTTATTTAGAAGGGTGTGATATTCTGTAGGCAAACTCTTCCTTCAGTGATTGTGTTTTTCTTAGGATGATTGAGAGAATGTGCAGTATTTTTAGGGAGTGTTTTGACAGGATATACTTAGCAATTTGTAAATAATAGAAAACTTGCTGATTGTACATTCTACTCAAGATATATTTGCCACAAAGACTTTTTAAAATTACGTTAGTTCTTTGACAATTTCATAAATGTATATAGTGCATTCTGATTCTCACTCCCCTCAACCTTTCTTCAAATTCCATCTGATCCTTACCAATACTCGATCCCTTTTCCTTGCCATAACTTTCTCAGGTTTTTGATTTTTGATTTTTTTTTTGTGACCTATCTGTTTCAACCAGAACTATCCACGTGAATGTTGATTGGGACTATTCATCGGACCCTGTTAGGGTCAGAAGTGGGTATACACCTGAAGGCAATGATTCCCCCTTCCCCTGAATTTACTAGTAGGAAATTGTTTATCCATGAGTTCTAGGGTTCTGTGGGCCCTCCTTAATCCAAGCCTGGGTTTTGATATGCTTGTTTTTATATAAACCCAGTGTGGTCATCCACAGTTGTTGAAAGTTGGTGGTCACAGTGGCCATGTATTGAAATAGGAGGTGGTACTCTGCATTCCTGTCTCCATCCTTTGGCTCTTGCATTTTTCTGCCATTTTTTTTCTGTAATGTCCACTCAGCTTTAAGGGGATGGTATAAATATGTTTAGGGCTGAGCACTAACTATCACTTATTCTCAGCATCTGGCACATGCATAAGTCTTTGCATCACCATGGTTCACTGCAATGAGTGGCTTCTCTGATTAAGGATAGATGTGGCTAATTGTCTTTAAGAACATAGACACACACACACACACACACACACACACACAATGTTTGATGCCCTTAAATTTATTTAAACAACAGAATTAAGTCGTCTCTTTAGTCCAGGCCTTAGGATATCTCCCACCACAGGAGACTGACATGGCTAACTGTGTCAGGCAAGGAACCCCTTCTGTGGAGTGGGCCTCAAATCCAACTGGATGTCAGTTGGGTAGCCCCATAACGGAAACGCCTCTTATTGCACAGTGGCTAAATGAAAGAAATCCAAAAGCAATGGGCAGACAAAGACATTTTAAAGAACCTAATACAGATGACAATAATTAAAACCAGAGGAGCCTGTTCTTTGGCTATTTTGTTCTCTCAGTCTAGTTCATTATTTTTACTCATGTCAGGTAGAAGCCACAAAAGTCATCTTGGCCACGTGGAAGTCAAAATATATATATATATTCTGCAAACCTCTTAGAATATTTTATGACATAAAATTCTCAATAGTTCACCATATTCAAATAGAAATCTATCTTTTTCCTAGCTTCCACAAGCTAAGGAATCAAGAGTGACAAACAATCTTTTCCAGAAACTCAGCGTTTCAAGTCACTCTCCAGGGATGTCCATATTTGTACTATCTTTTGGGATTTGTACTATCTTTTGGGATTCAAAGATCATTAAATTTGGATACATTTCTGCTCCCCTTCAGATTTAATGAAATAAATTGTGTGGGATAAGAACCTATTTTCAATAAAAACAAAACAAAATAATTAAGAAAACAAACAACAAAAAAGAAAGTGTTTGCTGAGGTTAGGCTCAAACATAAAGAATTGGTTATGATTAAGGGAGATTATAAAAAATTAAGGGTGGGGAGGAAGCAGGAATAAGTATAAACTTGATTGACTTAGCAGATAGAAATGTTATAGTGAGATTTATGACTTAATATATTATAAGAAAGGTGGTAAATCTTAGTTTGGACTCAGGCTTAAAATCCCATCCATGGGTCAATGAGAAAGGAAAGTTGTCCTCTGTGGGGTTTTGTTTGTTCGTATTTGTTTCGTTTGGAAATAGAGTCTACCAGCCCCATAACTGAAGCATGGGAAAGCTGTCCTCATTTCTCATCTGTCATGTGGCAGCATGTGTGGGGAGAAATTCCCACCTCCATTAATGCCTGAGGCATGTGGGAGAGCTGGCACTGAAGTCATAAGAGCAGGAGAGCTAGCCCTGACCCTTGTCTGCTGCAGCACTTGGGGGAGTGGCTCCTATGCCAGGCCTGGGCAACTCAGTAGAACTGTCCCTGAATGTGTAGTTGTGAGAGATAAGCAGAAGAACTGGCCCCGCCCCTTGCTCATCCATACAAAGGATGAACACCATTCCCTGGTGGTGAGGACAAGGGAAAACTTCTGGGCTGACCAACTCTGCAATTACCCAGGCCCAGAACCAGAGTTATGGGTTGGCCCACACCAATATCTACCCTAGCTGCGATCTGTGAGAGCAGGTAAAAGGACCTATCCTGAAGACCCAAAGCTGCAGGATCTCCACAACACAGGGCAACAGCAGGGTCACCAAGAGGAGCTCCAGTGAGGGCCCAGCACTGATAGTGTAGCAGAAACCAGTGGCCTTGAACCAGACGAATGACTTTTTACAATGAACACTCGGAAGTAAGGATATATAGAGAAAAGAGTTTACTGCGTGACTTACTAGGTCACAATACAGCTTCCATGACAAGGTTTTTTTTTTCCTATTTCTTTTCTTCTCTTATTCTTTTTTCTTTCAAATTTTATTGGGCAGGATGCTACAAGGGCAGAGAATGGATACGCAGGGATGGGAAAAGAATGGGATTGAAATACATGATATGAAAGACACAAAGAATAAATAAAAGGAAAGTTAAAAAAGAAAGAATTTAAATGTAAATTGAGGTGTTTCTGTGGAGGTATTCTGTGTACACGGATAATATCTACTACCAGTGTTCTTTAAGGAAAGGTAATTGGCCTTGATAATACTGGAGTGTGGCATAGAGTCTATTGAAGATGCTGTTAGCAGAATCTAGTTTTTTCAGAGCAAAATTCTTTCTCAAAATGCAGAATAAAATCTGCCTAATTTTCAGCCAAAAATAAAGAAAAAGAGAAAGGAAGGAAGGAAGGAAGGAAGGAAGGAAGGAAGGAAGGAAGGAAGGAAGAGCCTAAATGGGAGATGCTTGTAAAAAGGGATGCTATCATTAGGAAAGCAACAGAGGCAGAAATCTGTAGTTTGCACGACTCTGGCACCCAAGAGCACTCATCTGCCCCACGGAGTGGACATGGAGCAGGAGCAGCACCATAACTTGGTCCCACTTTGAGACAGTGTGCCTGACTTTTTTTTCCCCATTGGCTTCAGGCATCTGGACTGGAGGGAGTAATTCCTGAGACAAAATTCCCATGAACTAAAAGCTATTCTCAGATAAGGGATCCAGGGAATGGGATCATTCTTGGAAACAGCTCCCAACAGCTTTAGAATAAATTAATGGGTTCTCCGAGAAGAGACTGTGCTGATGATGGTCATTGTTCCAGAATGCGACTAGTAGGCCAAACCCATTGTAGGGATGACTCACAAAGGGAGAGTCCAGCAGCACACATCCAAAATAACATAGATGAAGCTGGTGTATTTCTCAGAGGGATCTATCTCTAAAAACTAGTCCTGGGAACCTCCGGGTAGTAGCTCACTGGACCAAGAGCTTTATTATAGTGGTATATTATTTGTATCTTGCCTGAAGACCAAAGGCAAAGCTAAAGCCACTACAGGTCAGGTAATGGTGACACACACCTTTAATCTCCGAACTTGGGAGACATAGGCAGATGGATGTCTGTGAGTTCAAGGCTACCCTGAGCTAAACAAGATCAGTGCAGAATCAAATCCAGGTGGTGGTGGCTCACACCATTAATCCCAGTCCTATGGAGTCATATGCCTTTAATCCCAGCACTAGAGGGAATATAAAATGACAGAGGAGAGAGGCAGAGTCTGCTTAGTTTGCGGTCTCCCAGCCTTGGTAGAGGTAAGATTTCTCTAGTGGCTTGGCTGCTTTATTTTTCTGACTTTCGGGTTGAACCCCAATTTCTGTCTCTGGGATTTTATTATTCATGTTACACTTTATGACTCTAAAAGTCTTTAGTAGCCAAAGGAATAAAGATAGGGACCTTGTTTATGGATGATAAAAGAGGCAACGTATCCCCTGCCAGGATGTAGAATCAGTTAGTCTGGAGAGCAAAAATGAAAACTAAAGAACAAGAGGAGGACTCCATCTGATTGGAGAACCACAGCAGAGGTTTGGCCAAGCTAGTGGCATGGTTACTACTCAAGACAGGCCTCCTTTGGATACAGAAATAAAACAAATCTAGTCCTAAAGGCTGATGGATTTTCTCTTGCAGCTATACGTGACACTCGTTTCTGTACTGGCATTGGCCTGGACAGTCTCCAGTGAGTATGTGCTGCCAAGTTCTGTTGACACCTGCATTTCTGAGCAAAGAAGATGATGGGGGAAGCTTCAGAACTCCAAATCCTGATTTTCTCCAATCATGGCTGCTAGCAATCATCCCTAGTGTGCTTACTCACTATATGCACCCCTCTGTATCTATATGAACTATTTTCATTTTGTTTCTAGTGCTTTTTGATCCCATATTGACATGGCAGATTGGTGCAAACAAAAATCTCTTGTTTCTGAAGTCAGCACTGAAAACATAACACCTAAGTGAAAAAGCCATTTATCCACCAAAAATAGGCTAGGTAGACTGCAAACTTTATTTGTTCCTCTGCTGTGTCTTAATGAGTAAACATTTAACTTATTTGTCTGATTTATTGGTGGTGACAGTTTGTAAGATCCAGTTCAGGCTGACTGTAGACCAGACCCTGCATTCAACCCCCTTCACTGAATTACAGGTTTCTTTCCAAATGAGTCACTGAATTAATGACTGTGAGAACATTAGGTCTGTACTACCTGCTGTGTATACATTTCAGTGTTGGCATATTCCCAATGACAGTTTAGAAAGTTCCTTCAAGGCAGTATTTGTGAGCTGGACCTGTGTAACTTTTGTTGGGTCAGACACTGCAAAAAAGAATATATATAACAATGCTTCTGACTTGCTGCCATGACCAGTACATTCCCAGAGATCTCCCTGATCTTTTATTTCAGCTGAATTAATCCTGAATGCCTGCGGCTCCCCAGTGAAGCAAACAATTTACATCGCCTGATATTGGCAATGAAAATCTTTGTGGGAGCCATTTTTAATTTTGGAAGTAACATGCTCTTAAAATAGCTCCTCCTCACAATGCCTTGGCATGAGAGGAAGGAAACCTCCCCATTTTAGGAACATGGATATTTTAAGTGATTTGCCCTTAGATAGTGAGATGATCCTGAGATTTTCTTACTACCACATCTGCTACATGGTTAGCTTTGGTGCTATGCAGAGGAAAGATGAGTGATCTCAAATTCCGCTAACAGTTGCAACCTTCTTGTAGTTCTGACCCCTTCAGTTTGCTTTTTATCTTCTTCATGGCGTATTTTCACAACAGAATCTTTACACACTGAGCAATGCTTGAATGTGACTTCTTCTCAAGATGTTCCTGTATTGGTCATTCCTGCATCTGTACTCTTTAGCATAATGTACAGAGCTTTCTCATATCAGCAATACCATTACAACCATATTGTGTAGCATTTTATATACTTAGCACGATAATGAATACTCTATATCTATGATACTATTTATTTAATTGTCCCAAACATATTGTATAAATAGAATATTAGTGTATTCATTCTGCAGGTTTAGAAAACACTGCCTTCCAATATTTCTGCTTAGGCACTCAATCACCTGCATCATTATTTAGTGCATGTCAGAAAATAATGTGTAATGTTTAAGTTGAGGAAGTGAAGCATAAGTCTTGACTCTACCAAGGGATCTATTTGCCAAGAGCTATAAAATATGTTAAACTTGTGAAGTATAACATGCCACTTTCAGACACAAGCTAAAATTACTTGTTTGAGCATATTTCATGTATTCTTTAATTTGGATACTTTTTATATAAGTTCTTGTTTCAGTATAGTGCTGTGTTAGTTATTACTTTTATCCTCATGGTGACAGATACCTGAATGGAGGAAAACTTTATTTGGGTTCATAATTAAGGTTGCAGTCAATTGTGGTGGAGATATCATGACAACAGAAGAAAAACAAAAACAAAAACCACTTGCAACAAATCAAAATGCAGATTTGTGAAGTGCAGTTCATAAGGAGACATCTAGAAAATAACCCTCACTATGGCTTAGAGAACACTTTGGAAGAGAGGGCAGAAAGATTGCAAGAGCTAGAGGAGCAGGAAGTTTGCTGTGAGATTGTGTCTTCTAGCGATGTCAGAAGTAACATCCATAATGTCTTGTTGTGAGAGAGGATACTTATTCATTTCCCAGCCAGCCAGACTCCCGAAATAACCACACAGAAATTGTATTTAAATCACTGCTTGGCATATTAGCTCTAGCTTCTTATTGGCTAACTCTTACATCTTAATTTAACCCATCTCTATTAATCGGTATATTGCCACGTGACTGTGGCTTACTGGCAAGGTTCTGGCCAGCTATGTGGCTTATCTCTGACTCTGCCTTCTTTCTCCCAGAATTCAGTTTAGTTTTTCCTGCCTACCTCTATTCTGCCCTGCACAGGCCTTAGACAGTTTCTTTATTAACCAATGGTATTCAGAGCACACAGAGGGGAATCCCACATCAATGTCTCACTAACATGACTGCCCAATCATAAGCTGGCTAAATAAGAATGACAGCAGTAGACATGTCAGAGTGGATGGATAAAAGCCCAAGAAAACCCCCCTACACCAATAACAATAGGAACAAAGGAAAACTTCAAGTAGGGAAGGTGGTCCTCCCTGGGCATAAGTATATAAATTGGTTGTCCAGTGCCAATGGTTAATCCTGAAAACCACACACACACACACACACACACACACACACACACACACTATACAAACAGGTTATATTTAGGACTATAAATGCATATTCATATTCATAAAGTATGTAATAACAATGAAAAAAGGGCCATGCATTTGAAGTAGAGTGGGGAGGGGAATAGGAGAAGATGTGGAGGGATGAAAGCAAAGGGAGAACTATTATATTATAATCTCAAAAAATACCACTAAATGATCTTTGGAAAGTATAGTACTTTCTAAAACATAAAGTCTAAGGAAAATTATGTTTCTTTTACACATATTATGTGTTGTTTAGGATTAGTTCAGTAATAATTTTAAATTAATGATAATCTCAAAGAAAACAATGGCAGTCCAATCTGCCTATAATCTGTGCCTGATTAATTGATTCACATTAAGTCCTCATCTGACAACATTCTATGATGTGTTTATACTTCGACTGCTTGCTGACTTAGTATTAAGCATGGAAAAAACCTTCCTATCTCCATGGCAAAAGATAGAAGACATTATCAAAATCTTTCTCTGAGTGTAAAACTCATGTTTATAATTACTTGTGGTTTAAAATATGGAGGAGGTAGCTCATGAGAAAGACCAAGATCACTTTAGTAAACACAGAGGTTCTCCAAAGTATGAATGAGCAGTGAGTGTTTCCCACAGGTTGCATAGGCTTTCGGAAATCCTGTAGTCTTGTTTGATCTTCTCTTACCAAGCACATGTACACTACTCTACACTCACTTTCCATCCATCTATGAGAATATTAATCCTACTTAGACCCCTGGAGTGTCTGGCATAAGTCAAATATTTAACATAACAATGGCTTTATTGCTACAAAGTCCCATTCAGAGAGTTGACTGAAAGTAGTTTCTTAATTGTCTGGAGGAAATAAATACTTTAAGTCAAGGAAAATAAGATTTTATTTTACTACAACTATTACTACAATATGTGCACCTTTATAGACAGAGCTCTAAACAGTGTGAGGAGAGAATTGGATGATAACAGAAGGATGTGCCATTTGCTTTCTTTCCCACTGATTCATTGATAATCTTATTTTCCATATTTCAGGATAATTTCCAAGGTAGGTAGGTAGAAGGAAAAGAAAGGGCCTACAGAAGTAAAACATCTGTTGCCATTGGGAATGCATATTTCATTCAATTCCAGACACATTGTGTGACCAACTATAAACATCTATTTTTCTATTTGCTTGTTTTGATGTGGTCTTTGTAGTGTGTAGAATGGAACATAGTAGGTGAACATTATAACACTTAGCCACACCTTCAGCGAATCATCTGTTTGAATAGTGATGGTGATAAATGATCATCTATAATTACATAACAATAA
Source organism: Ondatra zibethicus (assembly GCA_004026605.1). Lineage (NCBI taxonomy): Eukaryota > Metazoa > Chordata > Mammalia > Rodentia > Cricetidae > Ondatra > Ondatra zibethicus. The sequence goes on along the minus strand of PVIU01002509.1, from coordinate 93,669 downwards.
TTGACTTTTTAAAGGGACAAACTCTACAACTGTGCTGAACAACAGGAATATCTAGTAAATCCTCAATAATGATGACTGGTTGGTTTTATGAATCACATTAATAATATCGGATAAATGCTGACATTAACTTAAAACATCAGATTGGCTGAATAATTTCTAAATGAAAATTTGTATGAACACATAAATAACATTGAATTTAGTGATGCTATCACAAAAGAAGACTGAAATCAGCTTACTAAATCTATCTGTATTTTTATGTGATGTAATATATAACCACATGTTGTAAGAAATATCATTCTTAGGAACTAAGACTATGTGTGTAGTTAAAAGTTCTAGCATTTGTTTGGTCATTATATGAAAACTTATCTTTTCAGGTATGTATTAGAGAGATATCAAAAATGATAACACACAATGCAAGTGGTATCTAGCTTAATATTATAGGAACAATAATAAAATACTTCAAAGATTCTGTTTATGTTGTAGCAGCTTTGCTGAGGGTCATGGTAACAAACAGCATTTCTTTTGTCTCTTGTAGAAGCTTGAGAAGTTGCCACTAAATACACGTTTAGCTTGAATACATAGCCTGCTGTGAGTTATAAAATATTAAATCTAACTCTTTCTTGGGCTGCAATTCTTCAATGATGTATGCTCCAGAAGCATAATCCACGTATAATCTTTATGGTAAATGTCATCAGTTGTTGAAAATGGTAAAGCCACAGGAAGCCACTACTCCTAAGCACAGCATTGTAGTAATAATCTTCTTGATTGAATAAATATGCCTGAGAGTCAGAGTTTGCTTGCAAGGCTAGGACTTTAAAAATAAATTTGAAGCTTTTTTTCAAAGCAGGAAAATAGGTTCTGTTTTTATCCAGTCAAGATGACTTTTGCATTGTATTATTTCTGTTTTTTTTCTTTATCTTTTTTTCACTGATGACTAAGAGATTACAATGACTTCATTTCCTTTGATAATCATAGACTTGTTTAAGGTAATTTACAATCACATAATAGCTCTCAAAATATTCCAACTTCAGCTTTATCACCCCTGTGGCCCTTACACCCAATTAAAATAGAACAGGATTTCAATGCTTTGCTGTAAAATAGGTTGTAAGTGTTACATTTCCATTAGCTGCCTTGGGAGCTAATACTTTAATGGAAAAAGGTTCACTCAACATGTTTCTACTGAATGTCCTCCATGCATTTGAAACTGTTCTAGGAGCTCAGAATTTGCTAGAGAAACAAGTAGACAAAAGTCGTTTTGGAGACAGCATTTTTCTATTTTTTTTTGTTTATTTATTTATTTACTTACTTATTAACATACCAACCACAGTTCCCCTCTCTCCTCCCCTCAGGTTCCCTTCTACCCATCTCTTTCCCATCCACTCCTCTGTCTCTGTTCAGAAGTGGTAAGACCTCCCATAGAATATAATGATGAGACAGGTCCATATTTCTCCCTCTTGCATCAAGGCTGGGCAAGGCATCTCACTATAGGGAATGGGTTTCTAAGAGCCAGCTAATGCATCAGGGACAGGTCCTGGTCCCACTGCTTGGGGACCCCACAAAAGACCAAGCTGCACAACTTTCACCCATATGCAGAGGGCTTAGGTTGGTCACAGGCAGACTACCTAGCTGTCGGTCGAGTGTCCATGAGCTCCCATAAGCCCAGGTCAGCAGAGACTGCATTTTTCTATTGAGAGGAGATGGAGTAAGGAGACAAATAAAATAGAAAATATATAATATTTCAGGGGTTGGCAAGTTGTACCCAGAAAGTGAAAATAAGATAATGAGGACAAGAAGTATGGGGTAAGGGAGACTGAGTTGTGTGCCAATTTATAGAGGACCTTAAAGAAATGTCCTCTATAAATCATATAAGTGCAGAGACATGAGGAAGGGAGGAAATAATTCACATGTGTTGATAAATTCATTTTAAGCAGAGAAAATTAATAGCAAAAGTCTGTAAAAAAAATGGAGGAAACATCAGAAAGACAAGAAAGAGGCAGGCCTGCCATTGACCGCATAAATGTATGAAGAGAGTGAGGAAAGAGGAAATCAGAAAAGTCGCTGTATTTTATAATGGGTGAAGGTAAAGTCTGAAAAGCCAAGTGTTAAGGGAAGTCATGGAAATTTGGGGTGAAAGGAAGAATAATATCCAACTTGGAGCTTAAGAGAACTGAGATACCTTTTCTGTTGTGTAGATCGTGGAGATACAGCAATGAAGCAAAGAAATCAGATCAAAAGCTTTTGAAAAAAATCTGACCCAAAAGGAGTAGTGAGTAAGATAAATGATCAAATTTAGATTTCATTGGTGGACATGGGAGAAGTTATCAAAGAAGGAATGATACAGAAGGTGACTTCATTATAAAGGCATTTTGAGCAACCCTAAGAAAGACAATGTTTCTTGAAGAGAGAAGAAAATTAAAAAAAAAGAAAAGGTCTATGTTGCAGTTGGAGCTGGAAATAAAGATTTGGTTTATAGATATTTTGAATTTGAGATGCTTATTAGACATCTCAATGAAGATATTTAAGAAATCGTAGAAGAGTCTGGAATTCATTGCCTGAGATGTCCAACTTCGAAGCTCCTGCAGAGAAGTTGGTTTTTAAAACTATTAGAGTCAGTGATGCAGTTCAGGAAGTGGGTGGATACAAATAAAAGGATTATCTTCTACTCATAAAGGGTATGTGTTATTCTGGTAGACAGATGGATAAATATTTCCAGAAGGGAAAGGCCACATCCTCTCTGAGTAAGAAGACTGAGAACCGGCCACTAAGTAGAGCAGCTTGGAGGATTGTGCTTGCCTGGCGTGAGTTGCTTTGGGTGTAACAGTGGAAACTGTAGCTAATTTGAATAGATTTTGAAGGAATTATGCTCTGAGAAATTGGAGATAGTTGTATGGCCAGCACATTAAAGGACTTTTTGTTGTGGAAAGAAAAGGAATTGCAATCAAGACAAAACTGCCATAATGAATAGCAAAAGAAAGAAAAGCGTGCTCTCTCTCTCCTCCTCCTCCTCCACCTTCTATCTTTCTCTCTTTCTCCTCCTCCTCCTTCTCTCTCTCCTCCTCCTTCCTCTCTCTCTCTCTCCTACTCCTCTTCCTTCCTCTCTCTCTCCTCCTTTTCCTCCTCCTTCCTCTCTCTCTCCTCTCTCTCTCTCTCTCTCTCTCTCTCTCTCTCTGAATGTGTGTGTGTGTGTGTGTTTCTTTTGTGGAGAAAGTAGAAGGCCTGAATGAAATAATAAACTTTTTCCTTTTTTAAAACTTTTTAATACAATCTTTTCTCATTTTACATAGCTATACCCATTCCCACTCCCTCTCCTTCTTCAATTCCACCCTTTCCCTGACCCATCCCTGATCCACACCTCAGAAAGGGTAAGGCTTCCCATGGGGAGTCAACAAAATCTGACACATCACTTTGAGGCAGAACCAAGCACACCCCCACCCTGCCCGCCAATATCTAGGCTGAGCAAGGTGTCTCTCCAAAGAGAATGTGCTCCAAGACGCCAGTTCAAGCACTAGGGATAAATCCTGGTCCCACTGCCCAAGCCTCACAACTGTCCCCACATTCAGTGGGCCTAGTTTGGTCCTATGCAGGTTCCCCTGCTATCAGTCTAGAGTCAGTGAGCTCTCACTATCTCTGGTCAGCTGTTTCTGTGGGTATCACCATCTCGGTCTTGACACCTTTGCTCATATTATCGCTCCTCCCTCTCTTGGGCTGGTCTCTGGAAGCTGGGCCCAGTACTTAGCTCTGGATCTCTGTATCTGCTTCCTCAGTTGCTGGATGAAAGTTCTATGATGACAAGATGACTATCTTTTCTAAACTGTTTTATTTAAAAGTTTTTCTTTTTCATTTTACATACCAACCACAATGAACTAATAATTTAAAGATCTTTAAAGAGGAGACATGGAAAAAAAGAACATTCCAATCTGAGAAGTATAGAAATAAAGAAACATATCTAATGGATGTAACAGAAATGTGATCTCTGAGGGGAGAAGAAATTGAAACCAGAGAAATAGTTAAGGGTCCAGCTGTGGAAAGCACAGAATACTGACTGAGGAGTATATGCTCTTTAACAATGAAATGGAAAAAAATTGAGATTTTTTTTTAGCAAATAAACATTTTAATGACTAATGACAAAACAAATGTTAGAGTCTGCTTTCAAGGCTGGACAATATTGATGAAAGTGATTATTAGAAAATAATTTATTTTTGCAGGGGAGAAATGGAGTCTCAGTCAGAAGATAAAGTGGAGAGATTTGAGGGGAAACAGATGTTATTCGTATTAATTCAGGAAAGAAAGGAGTTTAAAGACAACTTGGATATTTTTGAGGATTTAGACAGACTGATGCTCTTAACACAGGTAATAGCAGAGGAAACAACACTTGCCTGGACATTTACTATTCTATTTCATGCCAGGTTTCCAATGTTGGTCTAAATTAATCCCATGTAAGGAGATTCTCTGTGAACCACAAAAATGAAGACAGGAGGAAATAATATAAAGATTAGAGAAAGATTAGGAAATGATGCAAAGATTGGATTGGCGCATGCTCCCAGGGAGATAAGAAGGCAAATTTGGAGCAGTCATCACTCTTTGCAGAAATAACAAAGACTTGACTTCTTTCCCAGTTGTTAACTGGTTCACATTCCTAACATCAGGGCTTCCATAGTTTGTACACCTAAGCAACTCATGAGACCTTGACATTCTGGCCCATATATCTTAGAGTGCATTCATTACTTAGTTTAATTGAAAGGAGAAGACACTTTGATGAGGTGCATGTTTCAATCACCTAATATAACCCAACACACTGCATTGATACACAATTAAACACATAATCTAAAATGCATTTTGCTGTTTTAAAAGAGACATAATAATTCAATTTTAAAGTTTTGCTTTGTCAAAATCAGTTTTAATTAAAGTGAATCTAAGTTTCCTAATTTTTCTGATATTCCAAGTGTATCAAGGTTTCATTGAATAATTGTTTAGGATTGGAACCATCGTTTCATCATTCATTTTCTAGTCCATGGATAAGAAAGGACACAATCAGCTGTTCAATTTGCTGAGGGTATTTACAGAGCTTAGCTAATTTGAAGACTGTCAAGCTTAGATTACAACCAGTAATTTGGAGTTCTCATATCAAGGGGAATTTAAAGCAGGGTAATTTTAAGACATTGCCATTCACCGCTCACTGAGACTATATTCTGAAGGATCAAAAGGGGTTTTATTTCTTGTCTTAAGGTTCTTTTCACAATGGGTTCTTTATCTCCCTTCATGTTTTTATGATGCCGTTTTGTGAATGGAGCCATCACTCTGATTGATGAGCTGCCTAGCTGTCCAGGGGGAACTGAGAAATTGCACAGTTTCAACAAGGAGGCAGTTTTCCAACTTCCGTTAAAGGGGAAAAGAATCAGATGTCTGGACCAAATCAACAATGCACATTTAGGTTCGAGAGAAGAAACTTTGTTATGTGAGAGATTAAACATTGTTTTTATTAAGTAGAGTTGTTATTGGTTTGGAAGCAGCATGGTGCCATTGGTGTGTGGTATGCCATTTGTCTTTCCAACATCTACTGCCATTTAAAATGTCACCAGCTTTTTCCCAGTGGTGAGGTAAAACCATGGGAACGGCATTCAAGTCACTACACAAAGTACAAGCCAATTTTAACAAATTCATAATTAAAACCCAGCCAAATCTCTCCTTGCACTGCCAAAGTCCTTCCTCTGTATTTTCCAATTAAATGCCCCTTCTGTGAGAAAGCAGGCTTTTAGAGATGCCAAAACTGAACCACTAATGTCTTTATAACAATGACACCTTCCTGTTCTCAGACCATTTTAAAATATTCTAATCTCATTGGCTTTCAAGAACATTTGTAGATGTAATTCACCCATCCACTCCTTCAATATATATTTATCGAAAGCCTGCTACCTATCCAAACTGTTCTAGCCTCAGAATGTGTCAGTGAACAGAAGACCTTTTATAGTATTTGTATTAGCATTCCAACAGGGGAAAGAAAGAATACATAAATAAATTCTCAGGTCATACAATACTAAGTTCCTAAATGCTATGAAGAAAAATAGAGAAAGGAAATAATGATGATAGGGTTGTCTACTTCCTTTTAAAAATGTAAGAAAGTTCACACTGAAAAGAAACACCAAGATCCCATTGAGACTTTGGGGTAGCCTTAGCCTTCCTTTCATATTGTCATTTTTTTGTTTGTTTGTTGTCAATTTTGCACAATTAGGAATTTTAGAAAACAATTAGAAATTGTTTTCTGCCTCTTGCCATTTCTTTTCATATCTCCCCCATACTTTCCTCCATCCTGTCAGGTTGTACTAGAGTGATCAGTGACCTACTTAGAACAATTGGATGATCATTTAGTTCAGGATTTGTGGCTTATATTATGTGATTTGCAGTTCTTCTTTGTTTAAGCCACAGCTGGCTTCCCAGCACAGACATCCAAGTCTATTACTATTCAAAATGCTGAATCACAGCCCAATCTTACCTTACCAATAGGATATCATAACGTTGCTTAGTATATTTTACATAGCAGATGGGCTTTATTTTGCTTTCTTATCCTTATCCTAAGTAAATAACCAATTTTTAAATCTAATTTTTGTACTCTTTTATCTCAAACGAGCTCCCCAAATTATATACGTTTGAAGCTTATAGCTCCCTGTGAGAATCATACCAGGGAACACACTTGCTATATCCAGGATCCGCATGTGTATGAATGACTAAAACTCGTAAGAGGGAGTATAAGAAGGAAGGTGAGGTGTTATCAAATCTTTGGGTTTTACCCTCAACAGAAGAGAAATCCATTGCATGGTTTGGGCTAAAGAATTTATACCATCCAAATGGTATTTTCAAAGCATCCTTCTAGCTTCTGAATTGAAAGTAGCAAAACTGGATGTTGAGACCAGTCAGAAGACTTCTTCAAATATTGAGGAAAGAAATGATACAACTTGGAACTGAGAATTATAGAAAAGATTTGTTAATGACTGAATGTAAAATGTGAGAAAATTCTCAAGTAGCTCCATGATCTGTAATTTAGAAAATGGAGGCAATGTTAGCACTGTGCTTTGAAATGGGAGAAGAGGGTTGTATTAGACATAGGATTTTATATGTAGAAAATATCAAACCAATTGTGGTGGCACACACTTTTAATTCCAGCATTTAGGAGGCAGAGACAGGCTGATCTCTGAGATTTTGAGGCCATCCTGGTCTACATAGTAAGTACCAAGAAATGTTTCCCACCGATCTGATTGTAGATATCAGTTGTGTAAATTTTACTCATCAGCTTCCATTTACTGGAGTGGGATGAGTTAAGGTCTCCAGTATGGCTGGAACTGAAAGCAGAGTTAAAGTCACACGTTCAAGGATCTGTTGGTCTTTGTCTGCACTAAGTTTCCTCACGTCAAGAGCAGGTCCTTTGTCACAGCAACATTCTGTGAGATTTGGAAATGCTAATGAAGAAGTCTCCTGAGTGCTATAGAAAAGAGAGTTGGATTATGGCCTTGTTAGAGGAAGAACAATCAAATACTGTTGAACCTCATGATTCAAATAAATCGCACCCAAGAACTAACAAGTGAAAATGTACCATCTGATGCAGCTTGCTGAATTTTACAAATTGGCCTTTGACAAATATAAATGTATTTAAAAACATCAGAGAATATGCTAGGAAGTCAAACCATCCAGAGAGAAGTATAGTGTTCTCAAAGTGGAAATGTTTTTCCATTGTACCAACAAAAGATCTGAGCAATGAATTAATTGTTGACTTGTCAACAAAGACATTGCTACAAGCTTGACCTGAAGGAGCCACTGAAAATCTGATGGAAATAGCTCAGACCTGGAAAATCCTTTTGAGAAAACGACCCTGTCTGGTAACAGCTTTATTCTTAGTGGAATTTAGTATAAATGGCTTACAAGTGCCCTTAACATGATACAGTTCAAAAGCCACCAGCTCTGTCACATCAGATTGGAAAGGGGCTCGCTAGGACATTAGGGCCCAAAGATGTTCAAAGCAGCAAAACCTAAAGGGCCTCATAATGCTAAATAATACAATAAGGTCTCCAAGGGAAAGATAAATATGAATCTGATATATCTTGGCAGCACCATATCTGTCATTATTACTGAATGCAGAATTCAATGTGGGAATGAAAAGTAAAAATGGGTATTACCATTTGAGATTTGAGAGGCACTAAGCTGAAACAAGGCTCATGTAATAAATTCACCTGAGGAAAAATAGAACACCACGAAAGATGGATCAAAAGTGAGCCTTTACAAGGCAGTCACAGCCTGATGAGCATTTCAGGGGGAAAACATGGGATGATAAATTAAATTCTAAGGCTATTACCCAGAGGAATTGCTTTGAAGATGAGACATTGCCTGTGCTCGCTTACATGAATCTCTGTGGTTTGTTTTTGCATGCAGCAAAGGCTTTACTCATTGTATGACTCAATTCTTTAGTTCTGTCAGTTTATTCCTCAAAACACTGCTTTGGTAACTACAGAAAATCCATCCAGTAGCAGAGCAAGAGAGTACTTTCTTAGTAGGACTTGCTAAGTACACCCAACTATCTCATAATCTTGGCCCCTTCTTTTATTCAAACAAATTCTCAGAGCTTTGCTCAAGTTTATTTCACAGAAGAGAGCAATAATCTAATAATAATGAATATGATTTACCTTTCTTAACTTCCTTTAAAAGAATGGAATAAAGAAAAAACACAATTTTTTTAAATCATAGTTTTACTGACAAAAACTTATGGCTCATTTACATGTGTGCATATTTCCAAGAGAAAAGGAAATTCAAATCACATGTCAATGCCTTTTGGAAAGTAGGAATGTATATGAAGCATTACTGTGCTCCCAGCAAAATCTTTTTACATAAATGGATTGAATAACAATTTTTGTAACCTTGCATTTCATAATGATGAAATGGAAGATTAAATATGCTTATTGTAAAATTGCCATGAGATGTTACTACTTTAATTTGAAATTTTAAAACTTATGCGATCGGACACTTATTTTAAGAGCAAAACAAAGTATTGAAGATGCATAAGAATTGGATTTCTCCCACCAACTATGAATAACACCATGAAAAATAGTGATGAAATGGTAAGGGTCAACATTTTACTTACATCTATCTTGAGCTACCACCTTTCTTGTTCTGCTTCTGTGAGTCGTTTTAATTATTTTTCCATACTAAAAATTGGCAAAGCTTTTGAGTTTATGATTCTACTAATCTGTCAATCTACCTCTTGTAGGCACAGCTATTAAAGGAGAAGTCTGTAGGAAGACCACAGTGAGTTTGGAACTGCATGTGTGGTCTTAAGAGTAAGTTTCCTGCTATATTTTCTAAACATCTGCAAAATGTCCATTGAATTATTTGTTTACTATAATTGCCCATAACAAATAATCCTTAATTGAGAAAATTCAGTTGAGAAAAATATCAGTTCATGGTCACAAATTCTTAATGATGATTTTCTAATATGGGACTATCCTCTAGAAAATAGACACATTGCCTGGGGATTTTGTGCTCCTTCTTCGTAATGGAATACAAGTTACTTCAATGGTAGTCATCACCGTTACTAATTTCCTCACATTCCGAGTCTGAGAGACCAGTATATTCTAGTTCTTTTACTTTCTTTGTGTTTTTGTACCGTGCGTGGACTGTCACACAGTAAAATATACATTAGACAATTCCCTATTGGAGATCACAGGTAGTTCTTGAAGTAGGTCATTGAATCCATGAACCATAAAGCATATAAAGAGATTGTTAGCCATTTACTCAGGGACTATCCCTAAAAATTTGTCATTTAACTGTTTTTGATTGAAAAAAGACCAAAGTTATTGAAGAGACTGGTGGAATAACTTTATATTTTGGTTCTTATATAATGTTTAGTAATGCTGGATTTAAAAAATGATCATCTTTATTGTTGGCAATCCCTAATAAACACTTTAGCACAGAACCATATGTTTGGAAAATTGGTCAGATCTACAGATAAGCATTTTGAAATTATCAGGACATAAGCTATATATCACATAAATAATGTACAACACACATTTCAAGGTGAGGCATGGCTTTTCATAACTCATTTTGACACTGGACTATAAACTATGCATCTTATTTATCATAGAATTTAAAATATTTTTAGAGGTTTTCATGTGCCCTCAAAAATATCTTTATAACTACACAAAATGTCTGGTATTAAAAAGACCTAAGTTGTAAGATTCTCGTTATTCTTTAGATCAAGAAGAGATGTATCAGAAGAATTTGCAAGGCTAAATATAGACTTCAAACAACTTTTTCTTAGTAGACGATATCAGATGTCACAAAGTAAATATAAAGGTGACTGATATGTTCTTGTACTCATGTCACAATGGGTGGGGAAAACTAGGTTGTTGAAGGATAAGAAAGTTATTGTTATGGGTGATAGCCTTAAACCTTCCACATATAGAATGTAGCCTTAAGACCAATAGCCTACAGTAATGCTGCCTCAGTTTTACTTTATATATATAGTAAATGGACAATTGTGTTGACTCAGCTGATACTTTCCTCCATGATAAAAATTACTCCAGGTCAAAAATTGTTATGGTCTTACTAGATAAAGATAATTGACTAGTCAATAAGATGAACCTCATTATTAAGTTATCCTTAGTAGATACCACATTTTTTCATTTGGGTCTTGACAACAAAAAAAGGGTCCCATTTATCCTGTCTTGCTTTAAAACCAATTTTCTTCTCAAAAGCCTGCCACACTCTCTCTGATAGAAGGTTTATGTGTATTGAAATTGACAAAATAATGATAATTACAGTTTCTACATCAAAATAAAAAAAAGTTCCAAAGACAGTGCCATGTGGTTAGTCTTTGATTATTTTAATTACACTCCATTAGGAACTTCAACACATGGAACAAATAATGAAACTCAGTCTACGGTTCCTTCTCTCATCCTTGTGTAGTGCCCAGATGCATCTGTGGAAATGCAAGGGAGCTCATCATCACATTAAAGATTTTATGTTTCTTTCATTCTTCCTTTTAATAAACAAAACCACAGCCTGACCTGTAAATTCTTTATCTCAATAATCTGGATGCATGGGCAGCCAACGTTATGAGAGACCCTCCACACCTTGAAAGGTTATACCTTGTCAAAGATTTTCCATGTGCCTAATCAGATTACTTCCGCTGGTAATTCCTTGTCTACAAGGCAGGTTTCTTTTTTTCTCTTAAAAGATCTGTGCATGCCTGAGAGAACTCAGGTTGTTTAGTCAAGCATGATTTCCACTAATATAAACCACATAGACTTTTCCCCAAGAGATTCTCCTTGTTGATTTGTTCAATGAACCTGCTTCTACATACAGGTCAGTGATTAATAAGTTTGTGAAAGAGAATGAGCCCATGTGTACAGAAATAAAAGCTTTGTTCCCTAAATAGAATTTCTAGGCACTATTAGAATCTCACGAATCCTTTGTCTTCCTTGACATCACAGGCTCTATATAGAACCTACTCCAAATGAGTCACCTGTCCCTCATGGCCAAGGTCTGGACGTGCTCTTCAGAGGGTGGCTGTTACTACTGTGTATTGTGGTTAAGCCCTGGGCTGTGAATTGTGTGACCTCCAGTCTCTACTTTCCTGCTTAGACTTGACCTTTTAGCTCTCTTCTATCTTCTTGGCATGATAGCTATCATCATTTCCTACCAGAAGCCTAGGTAACCATACATCTATCCTTGAGGTTCTGTAAAATGTTGGGTGTAATATCATAAAACAGTAACAATCCAAAACGATTTGCATGCTGTGGCACCAAGGACCATGATAGTGTAGGAGGTTCTTCTGTCTATGTGTTACTTTCATTGGTTGAACAAAGAAACTGCCTTGGCCTTTTGATAGGGTAGCACTTAGGTAGGTGGAGTAGACAGAACTGGATGCTGGGATAGAGCAGAGTCAGGCAGATGCCATGGATCTCCTGCCTGGGACAGATTCTGGTTAGAATCTTACCGGTAAGCCACAGTCAGGTGGCAATACACAGATTATTAGAAATGGGTTAAATCAAGATGTGAGAGTTAGCCAATAAGAGGCTAAAGATAATGGGTCAGGCAGTGATTTAATTAATACAATTTCTGTGTGGTTATTTTGGGTGCAAGCTAGGCAGGCAGCTGGGACAAACAAAGGGCCCCCCTCTCACAATAGTTTGGCACTCCAACGTGGTAAACTGACTCCATGTAAAACCTGAGAGGGCTTTAAAAGGAATTCTAGACACAAATATAGAGTTTAACACAGCTTTTTGCTGTCTGCTGGCAGCATGCCGCAGAGAGATTTTCCTGACTCAGCAATTAAAAAAAAGCCATGCCATTTTAAAAGAAGGTTTCCTGGGTCCTGCCACGAGTGCAAACTCTGGCTATGGAGCATTTGTGGGCCCGGATGTTTGTGTGCCCACTCGGGGTCAGTAACAAAGTACCTGAGACCACGCCTGTGGCTTGGCGCTCCCTGCCTGGGCAGGAGGCAGGATCAGGTCTACTAGGCATGCACAGGCAGGAGGGCATGGCAGATTCCTGCCACCATACACAGAGATGTTTCCAAGCTGTGCAGTGCTGAGTGGCAGATTTGGCTGTAACTCAGATAAAAAGAGTTTATGTGCTGCATGCTCATTCTCAGAGTTACAGTGCTGAGCGTGGCTCCTACCTGGGGGCCCCAGAGCTAGCAGAAATGATAAATCCACCATTTTGAAATTGGAGAGAGGTGGAGCGTGGAACCAACATCCAGAGCAGCTGCAACCAAGGTGCTTAGCATTTTAAAAGCTCTTCTAAACAGAAAAGAATTACAGACTCACAATAGGACAGATTCAGACATAAATGACCTCTAAATGGGTTACAGTGTTGAATAAATGTATGTAGGCTTGGGAGAAAAAAGATAAAGAGTATACAGAGTCATAAAATAAAATTAATGCTTTAAAAAAGGGTAAAGTCTTTATAGAGACAGACAGTACAAATATTGATAGATTAAAAAGAGTAAAGAATAATAAGCAATGTAAAAATGGAAAATTCACAGGGAATCTAGATTCTGTATATTATTGTGTTTTCTTTAAATTTTTTGACCGTGAAGGAGCTAACTGCAGAGAGACATTTCATTGTGTGTGATGCTAAGCTAAACCAGCATGGATATTATAAAGGTATTATGACTTCAGAATATGGGTCTAAGGATATGATGCTTTGGAAAAGAGGTTCTTCTTTTGTTTTCACAGAAGATGAGACCCTGTGGATTGCTTTTAGACCAATATGGTATGATAGACCACGCCCTCTTGAAAGGTTGCTGTGAACACCCTCAAAAACTTACTTTGCTCAACTTCTGGCTGAGATTAACCTAGCACACAGGATATACCATGAAAGACCTGAATAACAGTGGCCCCATGCTGCACGAAGCAGTTTGGAGAGAAAAAACTGCGCCCACATTCCCAAATATTGTTTATAAATCTTTGTTACATTTAAAGGGAGATATGATATAGATATGAATAATTTACATTGGTATGGATTTTGCTTTATTGATATAAATTTAAGGTCAATCTTATTATATGTATATTTCTGCTCTTGATTAAGGTATTGTGATTGTGTAGTTCATTTAAAAATGTAATGTATAATTGGAAAATATAGGTTGTTAATGGATAATCATCAATACTATTCAAGCTTATATTCATGTTAGTTAGATTTTCTAGATATATAGAGATATCTTACCATAGATATAAATAAATATTGTAACTGTAATTCTTGCTTGATAACTGTTTTGTTATATGTAATTTTACTATGTTAAAGTTAAAGCGTTCCTTTTTGTTTAAACAGGAAAATGGGAAATGGTGTAGGAGGTTCTTCTGTCTATGTGTTGCTTTCATTGGTTGAATAAAGAAACTGCCATGGTCTTTTGATAGGACAGTACTTAGGTAGGCAGAGTAGACAGAACTGAATGCTGGGAAGTAGGGCAGAGAGCAAGCTGCCATGGAGCTGCCAGGTTAGACATGCTGAATCTTTCTCAGTAAGCCACGACCTTGTGGTGAATACAGATTAACAGAAATGGGTTAAATCAAGATGTGAGAGTTAGCCAATAAGAGGCAAGAGATAATGGGCCAGGCAGTGTTTTAATTAATACAGTTTCTGTGTGATTATTTCGGGTGTGAGCTAGCCAGGTGGCCAGGATGAAAAGCAGGCCCTCTTTCCCTACAACACCATGATGTTTTGGAGATTGCACTTTGCTAATTTGGACCATTATCAGATCATAACTCTACTTTTGCAGAGAGAACAAGCCTTCCTCTTGAGTTTGGACTTAGACTCACTTTCAACTCATCTGAACATATGAGGGGCAAAATGGAGTTGATTCTGGTAATATCATTATGAAATAGAGAGTAGAGATAGTGGTAGGTTACAAGAAATGTTGATTGTTCACTGCATGTGTACTGGATAAGATACTTTCTCAGAAGAAGATACAAGTTTACTATTGTACAAAACAACTCATGTTTAGCCTAAGCATAAAATATAGTAGATATTGAATAAGGTAGATATTGAAGGCTTAACATTTTGTATGAGATTTCCACTTTTAATACTTTATTTTATATCTAACTTCAGCATTGTGGAACATACTTTAAATGATAAAAATAATATTAACTATAACTAAAGGGATCATATTCTATAAAAAAAATCTCAAATACTGGCAATTTAATAGAAAGTTTTGTGTGCCAGAATCATAACAAGAACCACAGCCTTTCTCATAGGATCTCAGGCTCTGTATCAGAAATTCAATGAAAAAGATCTCATTTCCTCAGATCATTTTGCTTCTCTCACTAATTGTGCTTCGTGATACAAATAATAAATGAAGAACTTCACTCAGGGATCCTATCTCATGATCTCACATACTATTTTCCAACTACTCCATCCTCTTTTCTTCCTTCTCCTTCCCTGTTTATTTCAGCCAGTGTGGAATTGATGAAGATGTTTTTTGTTTTGTTTTGTTTTGGTTATGGTTTTGGTTTTGGTTTTTCAAAACAGGGTTTCTCTTTGTTGTTTTGAAGCCTCTCCTGGAACTAGCTCTTGTAGACCAGGCTGGCCTCGAACTCACAGAGATCCGCCTCCTGAGTGCTGGGATTAAAGGCATATGCCACCACTGCCTGGCTGTTGATAAAGATCTTACTGTTAAAGGAGCTCAAATTGTCCTCTCCTTTCTATTGTCCCATGAGATAATCTAAATAGCAATCTTCTTTCTCATCAATTCACTGTTCCTCTTCAGTCTTCAGCACCCTGATTCCCAAGTAATCTGTTCATTTGTGTGCTCCTCCGAGTTTCCCCCTTGTCTATCGTTCATATAAATGATAAATGTACCATGACAAAGACTGGGTATTGCTGTCTGCCATCCAAGACAACCCAACATCCAACAAAATAACTTCCTTTGCAGGCACCTGAGACACTGGGACCTGAGGCAACAGAGTACAAACCCACATGTGAAATGCTGGGAATTACAGTGCCTGTTACTCTAGAAAATTCAAGTGAAGCATAAACACTGACTTTGTGGGCATAATTTTAATCTAGCTTGGAGATAGTGTCTTACAAAATCGATCAATGAAAAATAGTTAAAGTTTTTCTTCTTCTTTTTTTGAAGTTTTTCTTCTTTAGAGGAAAAATAATCTGGTTCCAGAGACCACTGAAATAATGGTTGTTAGTATTTTTTCCACTGTGGCTTTGTACATTTGAAATTTAACCTCTTGTTTTCAATGACAGTAAAACTTAGTTGGGATAGAAGGCTGTGACTCTTATTTGTCCTTTGGAAAAGTATTGGATTAGAAATAGAACTTAGATGAATCAGTAGGATATAATGAATGCCATTAATGTAAACAGCATGTAACACATTGATCAGTGTTTTCATGCTTTTTTGGCAGAGGACTAAAAATTAGAAATTTTGCTCTGTAAGAAATTTCATATATATGCACACATATATGTACACACACATATATGAACACATGCATGTGCACACACCACATACACACATATTTTATATATAAATTATACTGTTTAACATTTAGAATGCCTTTTCAAAATGCCTTTAAAAGACTGATAATATAAATCTTACTGATAATACAAGTAATCATTAATATCCGGCCTAAGACAGTCTTATTTTTCCTTTAACAAAAGAATAAGTATAACACTTGAAAACACTATGCACCCAAGACAGACTGAGAAAGACGAGGCCTGGCTATGAGACAGTGTAAAGGAAAGGCTGCTTTGTAAAGGTCCCTGATTTATTAGTAGTTAGGTTTTCAGACATCTATTGAATTGTGTCCTGCAGGGTCTCGTAACACGGTCCAACTCTGTGATCATATTTTTTTATTGTTTTTATTGCGCTACATATTTTTCTCCACTCCCTTCCCTTCCTCTCCCCTCCCCTTCTACCCTCTCCCATGGTGACCATACTTTACTTTTCTTTCCAGATCTATGATTTAGCAATGTCCTTTTAAACTTCAGGTTGGCAGGAAGCAAGTTACTCTATTTGGGGGAGGTAATTAATTTTCTGAACATTATTTATACAAAGTGCATCCTTGTGTAGAAGATGTCTGCTCAGTTCCCACCTGAGAACCTTCCATACCATAACAGGTCATTAAAAAGTCTACTACTGAGCAGCTTCAATCTCTGCTCTACAGATAGCTGCATTAATGGAGAACATTTAATTCCAACCCATAATTAAGTTTGCCAGTCTGAAATTACTTTCTCTTTTTTTGTTAATTCTTATTTCTGAAAAATTTGAAGTTCTCATAAACCTCTCTTTCAAATTATATGCCATACACATATATGTACAACACCTTTCTCCCATAAACAATTTTTTTTAAATTGTAGAGCTTTAAAAATGAATCCTCTTAAATCTTGCTTAATTAAACATTGTTGGTTAGGAAGAGGAATATTTATGGAGCTTGGAACCCAAATACACATTAGGAAACATCCCACCCCATCCTTCAGCTGACAAAAAAATGATGGCTGTAGTTTTCCATATCATAGTTTTTGCTCTACCACTGTATATGAAAAAAGCCTGAGCCACCTTTATCTTGCTATATCAGGTATAAGCTGGGATGTTAAAACTTTCAGACACATTGTCCACCTAATAATTCTAAGAATGAATCCACTTTTGGTCTGCTTTTCATACCTCAAGAATCACAGGCATAATTCACTCATGAGTATTCATCACAGTCTTCAGATATCATACTTACTGCTCTTCTGAAAAGAGAAGCAAATGATAGCACAACAAACTAGAGGATGAAAAGGAAAGTGTCAGAGTGGACTCTCATGATTCATCCATGACAGTACAGTGAGCCAGCAGGCAACACGAACACAAACTGTTCTGCAGTGGCCGAGAAATTGTCCACTAAAGCGCCCTGACTCACTTTCATTTAAACTCCTCTGCTCTTCTTGTCCTCTTTGGCACAGCTTTCATGCCTCTCCCTTTGTTCAATGTCATCAGCTCTAGCGCACTCAAGCATGCTTTCTATAGACCAAGGCAAAGACATTTGGTAACTGGAAGATAATTAATATTTCAAATAAATGAAAAGACAAGAATTTTTATTGTTTATCACTCATGTGAGCTTTTCTTCTCCCTTGAGACAGGATCTCATTTGGCTCAAGATGACCTCAATCTTGTTATGTCACAGAGAATGACCTTGAACTTTTGATTCTTTTGTATGTACTTCCGAGTGCTGGAATTACAGGTGTACTCTTTCAC
Source organism: Ondatra zibethicus (assembly GCA_004026605.1). NCBI lineage: Eukaryota > Metazoa > Chordata > Mammalia > Rodentia > Cricetidae > Ondatra > Ondatra zibethicus. The sequence goes on along the minus strand of PVIU01002509.1, from coordinate 75,944 downwards.
ATGAGATTCATACGATATTGTATAAATAGAATCCAGAGCTTCAGTCATGTGAAGCAAGTACTCTGTGAACTGAACTATACTCCAAGTCCATGTGTGGGAATTGTAAATATCAAATTAAAGTATGACTACTGATCAACCTGAAGGACTTCCTTCAGTATAAGAAAAATTAATAAAATGTGATTGCAGTACTCAAGGAGTTTAGAATTTAGTAAGGAGCAAAATGGACTCACCAAAAGCCATCAGTAAATAGTAAGAGTCCAAATTATAGAACTCCGTGGGAGAGATCCTCGAGTCCAGGTTTATCACCTGCGCTGTTCAATCTAGAGTTCTGAGGAAGAAGCTGTGAGGCTAGATCCTCATTTCTCCTTTCAGGGCTCAAAGCCCTACATCTTTAGCTGCCTATAGTGGTAGCTACTGTCTGTCTGTGACTCAATCTTTAGGTATCCTCTAGCTGAAAAGATGTTCATCACACATAGCCACACTTCCTCCTTAAACACAGCCTACATCACAAAAATTATTCCTATTTGGTTGTAGAATAAATACCAAAGAGTACTAAATGTCGATGTTTTTCAGATCATTCCGAAGGGCCATACAGCCCCAGAGATACCTATGGGATTGGTTACAAATTTGTAGCAATGCTATCTCAAGTCAGCTGTTCCAGTGTCTCATGTCTTCCTTTTTTGGTGATGCTGTCTTACTTTATTTTAAAAAGTTGCTTTCAATGTCATTGTCCAGTAAACATATTATTAATCCCAATAATGGAACCCAGTCTGCAACATTGTCTCATCCTATCCCTCTCCTCACATCTCTTCTGTAGTTTTCAACAGAATTAACTGCAAATACTAAGTTCACCGGAGCCTCGTGTTCCCTTAACTCCCAGTTTTACCTTCTGTTACCTTCTCTGGGCATCTGAACTTAAGTTCACACCCGGGATTCTTTTGATCCTGTAATTTAGCTCCCCTGATTACCTTTCCATGATGAATCCTCGTATCACCACATCAGTCCTTTATGGAGCGCTCACTTATCTAATTACTGGTCACACCTAATATACTTGGTAGGGCAGGGCTTAATTCTCCAAAATGAAGAAGGTGCAGTACAGCTTCTATCTGTTTCCACTAAGTCAGCTAGAATAAGTCAAATAGTACATGCGTTCACTGGGTGCTCTGAAAGCTAATCTACACTGGACTTGATACATTGACTGAAAGCTAATCTACACTGAACTTAAGAAATGGACTGGAAGGTCCATAATGTGGAAGTCAAAGAAGAAAGTGAACGAGCAAACAGAAAGGGAGAAAGCAACAAATTAACATGGCAGAATCTGCAGAGACAACAAAAGCCAAGAACAAGATCTGTGCTTATTTTGACTTTAACACATTGCTTCTGACCTCTTTTCTTGAGCACCTCTGGTAAGTGTATCTTAAGGCACAGGGCAGCATCAGTAGAATTTGTGCCTAGTCTCCATGCAAGCCTACTTCTGATTAGTGTTCTCTTCCAATACTGTGAGTGTACTAAGCTCTTTCTCTGCATATATATGTGAGTAATAGTAGTATTTGTTGTTGTTGCTGTAGAAAAAAGTAGACAGACAGACAATATTTCATATTTTGGTTAGGTTTTATCAACATGACAGAAGCTATAATCACATGGGAAAGGCAACCTCAATTGAGGAATTGCCTCCATTGTATTACCTTTTGACTATATCAGTGACATATTTATCAATTGATGGTAAAAGGGTTAACCAACTGTGGGTGGTGCCATCCTTAGGGTGGTGGGACTGGGCTACATAAGAAAGATTTTTGAGCAATTCAGAGAGAGCAAGTCAGTAAGTCTCATTCCTCCAAGGTCTCTGCTTAAGCTCTTACCCCTAGGTTCCCAACTGGATTTCCAGTCCTGACTTTCCTCCATTATGGTCTATAACCTAGAACTTGATAAAACCCTATCCTTCCCCAAGTAGTTTATGGCCAATGTTTTATCACAGCAACAACAACAACAAAACTAGCTCACTGCATATTTTCATAAAATAATATGTTTATTTACCTATGAGTTGGCAGCCTAAGCAGTTGGTTTTGTAGGAAATCAGAAAAAAGAATTGTGCCTTACAGCCATAACCATGCCAATCAGTGACAGCACATCAGGTTTTCATCATATATATAGATATTAATTGTTTATTTAAAAAGAAAGAGATGCAAGCTTATTCAGTATTTATTGAGAACCAGATTTTCTCTTCTTATATGGTGGTTTAGTTGTTTGTTATGTATAACTAGATGCTTGTTCCACTTCTTGAGAATTAAGTTCATCAGCCCTACCCCTTCACCATGCCTTGTTAAGAGTTGACAAGCTTTCCCTGGGACTGAGGGAAATGTCCAGGGAGTTGCTTCTGATTCTGATTTCCTATTGCTTTTGAATTCTCTTGTTCTCATTTTGACTACATGGCTATTCTCTTCCCATGTTCCATGCTGACCCACATGGCTATTCTCTTCCCATGTTCCATGCTGACCCACATGTGGAGCTCAACACCACTCCCACAAAGCTTCTGTGCTAATAACAGACTTCTTCATTGAGAAAGTGGAGAAGTAATGGTCTCAGTCATAAACAATTACATCAAATAATAAAAGCATGCTCGTGTGGTAGCCACTCTAATGCTGAAAAATATTTGCTGAGAATTTTACCCTCCTTCCTAGTTATTGAGCTGTGAGATCTGTCTGCATTCTCTCTTGGTTTCTCCATTTCTATTTCACCCTCCATTTCTCTTACATTATTATGTACAGAATTGCAGCCATTTACTCATTTTAGCATTATGTCATTTTATATTCCCAAGGACTCATCTGCATTTCTTCCAAACAAAAGGGACGCTATTTTTTGGTACAATTCAATTGAAAGTCATAGAAATTTCAGTCTTCCTTGGTTTCTTCCCTGTTAGTCTCAGGAGAGAAAGGAGCAGCCACAAAGAGTAATATAGTAATTTAAGTTTATCTTCTTCCCGAGAAAAAAGGAAAGATTCAAGTGAATTTAAATGTCAGTTTTTCCACTTTCCTCACACAATGAAACAAGAAAATTATCAGGGAAAATACACACAAAGCCAGATCCAGAACCCATGGTGGACAAGGGAGAGCCCATTTGTTTCCATCATATTGCTTTGCTAAAGTGGAGGGTAACCTTTGGCATCCAATCACGGCTATGTTGACGAACTATATGGTCTAAGATGGTGGGATGCAAAGAAAATTAAGCCAAGGCAGGAACTTTGTGCGGTGTCTGACTTAACGCTGCAGTTGTAGTTTGTTTCTCATTAGTGTTAGAGAGAAATAAAATGTTAATTCAGGAGACAGAGTGATAGAGTTGACATTTGTTTTCAGTTAGTTACAGAATGCAATGGAGAAAATATGAGAAAAGAAGTTCTTTCTCACAGTGCCAGGGTCTACATATACTAGTCTATTAATAAAGCAGGTACTGAACAAAGACAGTAATCAGTTATTTATAAGTTCAATGCAGCAACATTATTTTTGTTTCCTTTAATGATTTACATTGGTATTTATTTCCACAAAACTTAGAGCTTCTAACTGGTATTGTGTATGTGTGTGTGTGTGTGTGTGTGTGTGTGTGTGTGTGTGTGTGTGTGTTTGAGAAAGAGACAGAGACATGACACATACAGAGAAACAGAGACAGAGACACATATATGGAGACAGCCAGTTCTCCCCTGGATGGCTGATATGGTCTTTCCATTCTACTAAGTCTCCAATAAGATCAGAAGCAAAATGAGTTCAGAAGTTGCAAAATAATATACTGGTCTGATGATTTCAATTATGAATGCCATTCTGAAATTACAAATTGTCATACCTCAGTGAAACCCACAATGCATTATGCCTAAAATTATAACTTTCCCCGGAGCTCACTTTGAATTACACCCCCTCCATCCCTAAGACCTTAACATATCCTTGAACCAAAGGCAGTAGAATTCTGCATTCCAGATGCAGGTGTGACAGAACTTGTGTAGAAATGCTCCTCACAGTGAGTGTGTACACACAGCTCAGTGTGTCCTTGCTACAGTGCCAGCTGCCATCTGAGAGCACGTGGCTCTTCAGCTGTGAGGAAGGAACACAGTGGTATCTATCAGAGAGCATTATGTCTTATTTAGCACCAAAAAGAATAAATGTAAAAGCTTGAATTAGTTTTATCAGAGTTAACTGACCTCCAACTCTGTATCTTTAAAACTAAATAACAGTGTATTTCAAGACAGTATTCTTTTCTTCTTCTTAACTAAGGTCTGGGACTGACTTCTACTTTGTAAATACACTGTTCATCTGCAGTAAATTCTTCTGCCTTTTGTTTCTGTCGAATCAAGCTAGAGGATGGCTGCATTTCTACTGCCATTATTTTGAGGCAAAATAAGCTTTTCTTAAAAATATATACTTATCTATGGATCATAGAAGTGAAAAAATCTGTTATAAGCTCCATAAAAATAATAACCTGCTCTTTTAACAACAGGATGCTATCTATATTCTGTAATACAACTTTACCATTATGAAACGACAGTGAAGGATTGACTGGGCCTTTACATATCTTTGTTTGGTTTTTATCAAATTGTGGACTGGGAGACTACACAGAAAAGCTAAATATTCCTGACTTTTACTCTTCTTCACCTAGAAATGGCTGTTCTGATTGCCATCTGCTCTTCTCCCCTTCTATGGCTGCTAAGTGGTACTTAGAGAAGTTCCAGTGCAGAGCACTGATAGAATTCTTGAGTTAAAAACTAACAAATGATTTCAAATTTTGTATATCTTTCTTTTAGACATTAAACAAATCATTCATGAAAGCAAATCAGCTAGTGAAATGTTCAAGTGTATATATTATGGATCATAACATCAATACAAAAGGAAAAAAAAAACCTGGGATACAGCACACACACCCTTTTCTGGGAAGATCTTATTTTGTTTTGTTTTTCTTTTTGTTTTAAATGTGTTAAATCAGGAAGAGACTAAGAGAGACGCAAAGCTGGGCAAACCTGGAGCAAGAACAGCAGGAGCTGCTTCCTTGCTTAGGCTTAATTTTTATTCTGAACTTAATTCTTTGAGGTGGAAATAACTGGCCGTTCACTTTAGACAAATAAGAAAGGAGTTTCTTTTTAAAAAGTATAATTCAGACATGTGTAGACTCTGAAACAGAAGAGGAATTGAAAAGTCTGACTCGAAAGTCAGGCTTGCTAGGGCTTCTGACGGGGCTCCTTCACAAACACGCTTTCCAGACTATGCTTGATCAGTGAAACGAGAGTTTAAATATAATTTTTGCAGGTGGCTCTCAGAAATAAAAGACATGTCCTCATGCTTCATATGGACACATTCATTATAGTTCAGCAGCCATTTCTACTCCTAACATTAAAGGTTATCTTTTTCTTGTCCCTAAAGGCAGAAGTAAATACAAGGTTGAAGTGACTGTGTCAAATTTGAATTCAGTACAATCTGATTCAGCCCACTCTGTGTGTGAGACACTTACCAGGCACAGACCCAAGGTCCTCTTTCTATCAGGTCCCCATGCCACTTAAGGGTTTAGCAATTTCTCTGTGTCCTCTAACCTTGTTTTTGTCTGAGAAGTGTTGAGTGGTACACACTGTAAGGTTAAAAAGTTTGTTCGAGCAAGAGACTGGACTAATGACTGCTCAACTCAGAGCCCAGTCCACACCTATGAATAGGTGAAAATTGTGGAAGAAAATAATCCTCCGTTATCTTTCTAGTGTAGGTGATGACAATGGGGTATTTTTAAGATCTTCCTTTTCATTTGTAGCTATCAAATGGAAGACTCAGAGCTTGATATTTCTCTATTGGAAGCAATGTTAAAGAAATTTTCTTTCTGTTCTTGCTTTTGCCGTTGTACAGAACATCCTTATAAAGCCAAGTAGGACAGATATAATTATCTTTTCTTCTCCTGAAGCTTTCTAAGGATGAACACTTTCTGGGTACTCTTAGTAGCTCCTTCCAGCATCGTCTCATTACAGTCAAGATGGTCTTCCTTGTGCCCAATCTAATTTTTCCTTCTTCCTTCAAGTAAACCTTCTCTCACAAAGGGCATCAAATCCATTTTCTTTTTCTGCATATGACTAGCTACGGACACATTGTATCTTGCAACAATAGGTCCACTGTCATTTAAATATGCAAAGGATAAAGTGTTTCCACAAATTTGAAGACATTGGCCAAGCTAGTGTTTTTTTGGATATGAGTTTAATTATTAGCAAAATAAAATAGTTGCTAACTCAGTTTCTCTTAGAAACATTTTTTCCCTAGATGCTTACCATGTTTAATGATAGTTGAGACTTCTTTTCTTGATAGCTTACCTACTCAGTGAAACAGTGATATTAAAAAACAGAAAATGGAGTATACGTATTACCATATCACCTCAACAGTGCCTGGCCCACAGTAAGCTTTTAGTAAGCTGGAGGAGGATGATAATGATTGTGATAGATGAGTTTGTATCACTCGAATGTCATAAAATGAAGCCTAATCATAAATATGATGGTTTTTGAAGACAAGTCCTCTAGGTTATGAAGAACCATAACTAAAGAGCCCTCATGAATGATGCCAAGAGAAACCAGAGGTCATTACTCTTCCCATGTAACAGAACGTATCGAGATGGCCAGAAATTAGCCTTCATGTACGACATGCTAAGTCTGCAGGCACTGTGATCTTAGGCTTCATGTATCTCCATCCTAGATATTTTGTTGTATCATCCTCCATGCATGATAGTGCAGTGGTGATGTTGAATATTATACTTTGAATAAGCCCCTCCATTTTCTCAAATGCCTACAAAGTCCTAAGAGATTTATGTACCTGGTTTTATTTAGATTCAGTCATCAATGAAGAAAACATATATCCTTATTTTCAAGAGAATTTCGGGCTTTAAGTTATATTGGGCAATTTAAGTCTTTAATTCTTTAGGACAGTGCCTGCTCACACATACTGACTGCAAATAATTCTTAATTGTGTCCACATGGTTCTCATTACTATGTATTTGCCTAATAAATCATACAACCAACCATTCTAGAGCAAATGCCCTTGAAACAGATCCCGTTGTGGAAGATATTTAATTAAAAATTGGTCATCAAACCCAGGGACTCAGTACAAATACTAAGCCAATGGAAAAGCATAGTCCATTTCTTCTGCATATTAAGGGATAACATAAACTATGAATTGAAGAAAAATATAGAAGATCATGCACTGATTTAAACTATGCTTAAGTTTGAGGCCCATGTTTTCCAGAGCAAAAATCCAGAGAAAATCATCAGAAGATGGAGGAAATTCTATCCATTCCCCTACAAGTTCTCACCGAGAAGTTTCACAATTCGAAGTTCTGTGAATTCCAATCAAATGATGAAATGACATCATAAAACAAAAATACAGTTCATTATGCCTAAGGTGAGTTGGTGTTATCCTCATCCCTAAATTTAAAAGAAAGGCATTTATTACAAGTTTTGGAGATAATGATAGAGTGTTAGAACTTGATATATATAGTATTTTGCAATTTATACATCACATATCTAGCATATATTTGTACATAGTGTGGCTTTCTTGACATTCACAGCTTCCGTAAACAGAACAAATACCCACTGCTCTTTTATAGAACTAAGAATCAAGGGGATTATAAAGACAGGAAATTAATACTCAAGTGTTTAAATTGTGATACAGCATCATCCACAAATATTAAAGTGATTAAAGCTATTAAAAAACAGAGGACTAGAGATATAGCTGAGTTAGATAGTGTGTGCTTGCCATGCACAAGGTACTGGGTTCAATACTTGATATGAGAAGAGTGTTTCAAATATAATTTGACAGAAGCACATTGGGTAAAAGATGGCCAAGGAAAATATCAAATTAGATTGAGAGTTCCTGGACTTTAATAATTAATCTAGTGCACTTCCCATTGGTCAACTGATTTAACCATGAGATCAGTAATAATTAAAACTGCAAAATACTATTGTCTCCTCATTCAGTTGGCATGGGTGCCGTAACACAAATATGAGCTGGTGAATTCACATGATTGGATGTAAAGTTCTGGTAGCAAGCAATCAGCACACCTCCACTACCTCTAGCCAATCCTGTCAGGTCCAAACTCAGGAAACTGGTGACTCTAGGGAAGTTTTTCAGCTATGTTGGGCCTCCCCTCTCTCTTCAGATACTTTTGAAATCTGTGGTCATGAGCAAATCTTTCCCCTCATTCAATCACCTGTACATACTTTGGTATAATACAGGGATTGGAAGGAAAGACCACTTTTGCCTCTCCCATAGCTATTGTGTTTCATCAGGAAGGAAATCTAAAGACATCCAGGTCGAAGGATCATGTTTGAAGTTGGTGATTTCCCAATCCTCACAAAATCACATTCTGTATTTGCCCCACCTACGGGATCAATAGCTTGCACTTTGGTCCTAAACTAAGCTTCTTAAGGTACACATGAACAGGAATCTGACAAAAGAACTCAGGCAACTTCTCTGCTTAGATGTCTATGAAAAATCAGGATAATGATTATGCAGAAACCTAACTTCTTAGGCTACATTCATGGCATACGGCAATGTTTGTAATACAATAGGATAGTTGCCATCTTGTACTATACTGGGAGTAATTTCCATCTACAGTTTCAGAAAACCACGTTTTAGTTGCTCTTCAAACTTGGTAACAGCACAGTCTGTGGGGGAGTCCCCCAAGTCATGTACATGTAGGAGTGGGAGAGAGAGATGGAGCTTTAGCCCAGCAAAGACTGAATCTGGTTTTCCTATATCACTTTCACAGAGAGAGGGGGAGGGAGGCTCTCACGTCTATTAAATGTGTTTTCCTTTGAATTAGATATTTTCTTATTTTATATTCTCATGCTTAACAAAATCCTTGATTGTCTTTTAAAATCAAAGCTTTCTCATTTAAAAACCTCTCCAAAGGAAACCCTTTCCGTGTGTTACCTTTTGTATTTGATTTTCCCCTTTTGTCTAAATGCCACTCATGTTGTTGTTATAAGTCAAATTATTCTTTAAAAATTTCTTGACTGTGTCAAGAAATATTGATAGCCCAGGTATTAGGAAGATGACTATTGAAAAATGAAAAGCAGTGATTATTTTTAAATCTCATTAAAGTTTTATAAGTACATACACACACACATATACCTTCATATTTGTTATAAAAATATTCTGTACCTGTAATTATGGTAGCACCATATGATGAAGTTGTTTCTATAGAAAAATCTCATGATTCATGGTCAATATAAAAGAAAATTACAGATGAAGTTATAAGATATACCAGACAGAGAAAATATTACTTTCTGAATTAAAAACTATAAATGCTATCAAGGTAATGATTTTGTGACTAAAATTGTTTCATAATATTAATGTTATCACAAAGTCTTTATAATAGACCAGGAAATTGAGAATGTTCTGAAATTTCCTGGAGGTTGTATAGTGAGGGAGGAAGATAAGGCTAAAAAATGTCTCATATGAATGATCCCTAAAGTATATTGAATTTATAAAGACTTTGAGAAGTATTGATTTTTCTCATATGCCCAAGACTGCCTTTCTCCAGATGACATCTCTGTAATGGCTACAGAAAATGCTCTATAGATGAAATGTAATTCCAGTGAATTTAAAGTAGATCTAGATACATTTGCGTAGGAGAGAGGTTACAGATAGTAGGAGGGAGAAACAATAGCCACTGACATGAGAGAATGTTCCAGGCACAGGGAGGATTTCAAATGGACTGTCTCTATGGAAACAGCACAACCAGCTTTCTTAACTAGAGAATTGTGTATCATTCCCTACAAAATAAAAAGTTAAAAAGGAAAAAATATTCTATCCAGTGTTAAGATGGATTAGAGTAGGAGATTTTACCAAATCTCTCCCGGTCCTTTCAGGTCCCATGTAAACTCCTTCAGATGGGACTCCCTGCTTGAAACTTCCCTGATTAGTCTTCAGCAGCAAAAGCAAAGCCTCTAACCTCCAATGTTTTTCACTTTGTATTAAGCCTTATCACTCAACATTCATATTAGCTTTCCATACAGGTCTGGATGGAACAGCTAACAGCTACCTAAAACCTTTTATCTTGATCTAGCCATCTAGCCGTTTCTCTTCTTTTTTCCCCTCTTATGTAGACCGTGCAATCTATGAATGAGACTTTACCTTCCCATATTAACTCTATGAGACCATCTTTAGAGGATGGGGCTGCTGGATTCCGACTTCTGATCATACTGAATGCCCACCCCTCTGCAGGGCTCCCAGGAGTCCCTGCGAATTTCCTGGCAGGTAAGCTGCCATTCTCACTTGCTCTGCCTTTATCCCAGTCTCGACTCATCTCCAGATGCACCGTCTACAACAACTCACACTGCTCTCCTGCAATTTCCCATCGAAGCACAATGTTCCAGAAAGACTCTGAATCACTTGCAGGATGAGCGGAGAAGAGAGCAGACTCTGCATACGTGGCTTTCCCCACAACTCCATTCTCTCCTGTTTTATAAAGGCAACCGAAACAGAATACAAAGATCTCTTCTTGGGGAGAAGTTGAGAAGTATATTCCAAATTCTGTCAGGGTTGTGTCTGCCTAAATAAAGAAGCATATTGCTAGGGATAATTAAAGCTAACTGCATCCCTCTCTCTGTCTTCGCTCAGAACTTTTTCTCAGCAATTCTGACCAACTCAGTTAGTCACTGTATTCTGCAGCCCAGGATCTTTCAATATAGAATATGCTTAATTGTGAACACAACAGGAAGATGCATCAAATAATTAGTTCATTTCAGAATAATTGCAATCTCCAATGTTTTACCTCAAGGCATATCTAACTACTTTGAAACAATACAATGTAGATTCCTTCATTTTGAATATATGCCAATCCAGAGAGAAGGGGATAGTGTGCAGGGTTTCTTTATTGGGAAGAAGGTGGTCCTTAAACCATCACTTTTTAAAGAACTCCAGAGAACATCCTAGACTCTTCCCTAACCAGTCAGCAAACCCCTCAAATTCTCCTCTATCTGAATATCATTGCCCTTATTTTCTACCTCTAAGACCTCTGTATTACTTAAAGAATTTATCTTCCACCCTGTACTTTGAAGTAGCCTATTAGCATCTTATCCAGAAATGCTGCCCTCAACTTTGACTTTCTCTATTTTCAAGCAAGAACCATCTGCGAAATGCAAAACATATTGCTGGTGAAACCCTTTGGAGGGTTTCAGATCCATTTCTTTAGCACACTTATCCCAGCTTGTTGTGTTAGCGTCAACTCTTTTATTATTTTTTTTTGAAAAGTGAAAGTGTTCTCTAGATGCATAAATTTTTAAACTGAAATTTCAGAACATATAAGAGTAGTAATTCTCTCTAAAGTACACCTCTAACCCTTGCTCGATTTGGAGGGAATAATAATTGTCACTGTGTCTCCTGTATTCTGTCTGAAAGAGATGATGCATAGACAGACAAACACGTCTCCAGAGCAGCTGCTTTTTTTTTTTTTTGCACATCTGAGCATATTCAGGAGTTCTGTCATACACTGCGCATTTACAACTCAGCCTAACCTCTTGCCAATACTCCCAGTGCCCTTTCAGTTCTCACAATAGTGACTCACTCTAGTTCCCAGAACACTTGATGATGCTTCCAGGCATGGCTGCCTAGTAACATACCTTTCCTCTTGCTTGGAAAGTCTTCCTTCACATTTGTAGCCTATTCGCAATTGCTAACCACTATTTCTCTTCAAGATTCATTTCAGGCATAGACCCCTGACGGTGCCTTAGAAATAATTTCTGTGTGCTACTGGGAGATCCCATGCATACACGTAACTATCAGACTTCTTTGCGTTGTTTAAACATATCTGTATGCTATACACTTTCCTCCATACTTCAAAATCACTAAAGACTTCTATTCAAGACCTGATAAAAGATGAAATGTTTGGTAGGTTTCTGTGGAATAGGAATATCCAAGATCATGATCACTACCAATGTTTCAAAAGTCTTCCATAAGGAAATTTTCCATACTTCAAAATTAGAACTAAAAAAAAATCATATAAGCTCTGTAATGGACACAAAGACCATTTGTTTTGTTCACTAGAGTAATTAAATGAATTATTTTAGAAAAATTCCCTTTCGTGTTAAATTCACAATAAAATAAATATCGAGTTTCACGGGGGAATATAACTGGTGGGGGATGACGTGTTGGTCCCTCGTTAGGAAATATGATGATCCTGATGAAGACTGACTCACCTAAAGACAAAAGCTACATTTTTCGCTTTTTTCATGTGACCTGCTTTCCCCCCATGCTATTCCTATGTGTACGGATCGGTTGTTAATACTGAATTAAGCATATTGACAGGTGCTCACTGAAGTCTTCTTCAAACTTCCTGTTTAATAGAGAGAAGCCAAGGAGCTGCAAGAAATTCACAACCCGCTGAAAACAGAAGTGTTCTAAGATTGATCCCAGTGCTAGGAAAAATCAAATCCAGAGCTCCCCAGGACCACAGAGGAAGCACAAAACAACACCGAGTCAACTATGGAGCAACTTATCTCCTGGTTATCCTAAAGGACAATTGTGACATCTGATCCCATTCCTAAAACCTAAACCAATAGAAACATTTAAATTACTTTACTTTGGAAGAATTTTAAATTTCTGATAAAGCCATATTTCATTTGTGCATGAGTGATGAGGATGCTATCAAGTACTTAGGGGAACAATAAGGCAGAAAAAAAACCACAAAAAATCCAAAAGTGGCACTGAGATTTAGCTCAAGCAAATGCTCAGGTTTTATTGCTCACTCTTTAGTAATATTAAAGAAAGATTGTATGAGTACTTCCATATATCTAGGTCTTTGAAAAAAACAGTGTATTTATGTTCCATATCAAGTATTGAAAAATTGTATGAATTTGATAGCAGCAGAACAATGTCTCTAGCTTGAGTACAATGGATAACTTCAGATTAGAAATACCTACAATTTAGTTTTTACCTGAGTGTTCAACACAATATAAACTGAGCTTCAATCAAGTCTCATTTGAGGTCCATTGATCCAAAATTTCTTGTTGCTATCTTTGCAAATGAATTAAGGAAGAGAAGGTTGGATGATAATCTCATGACTGATCATATTGATGCTTCATGACGGTGCCCTGTATTGTAGTCTATCATTACTGTGGTATTCCCAGGAGGCTATATCCCAGTTTGCACTCTGTAGCAACTCAATAAAAGCTTGTTGATTGATTTGCTATTGGGGACAATGGAGTGGAACAAGACAGAATCTGACAGTGGAATAAAATGAAATAATTCTTGATTCCAACAGAAGTCTAAAGGCCAGACATTTCTTCATTGAGAACAGACATTTTAGTATATTTGAAGTTAAAAGGCTTTGCTTCATTTTACAGAAGAAAATGGTAAATCCTGGAGAAAACAAAGTTCACATTCAAGTTCCCAAATTCCATACTAGGAACAATTTAAAAATTTAAGTTTTACTATGTCAGCAGTTTAGACATAGGGACACATAGTCTGTTTTCAGTCTTTAAAAATGGGTCTCATGTATCTCAGTCTGGCCTGTACTTGCTGTGTGGGCAAACATCTGATCCGCCTTCCTTCACTATTTTTAATGCTGATGTTATAGGCACGTGCCATCACTCCCAGGTTGTCTGGGGTCAGGGAACCAAACTTCGCCTCCTGTATGCTATGCAATCACATCCCCAAGGCCTGGTTGCAAACTTTGAAGCCTTTCCATTTACTAACTCCGTAGCAATGGAGTTACCTTTTAAATTTCTTTCATTGCATGCTTCACCCTGTCTTAGCTTTTCAGTGTTTCAGTCTGTACTGAGAGCTAAGTATTGTATACCCTTCATTCACAGTTAAATGAGAAAGTAATTCAAAATTTGTATGAGATGTATTCTACACATAGGAAATACTCAATAAATATTATTTATTTTCACAACATTGCATACATTCATGCCCAATATAATCCTACAGTCACTGGCTTTCATATATGAATTTCAATTTTAAGATCTATATAGTCTTGTTTTATTGAGATTAAAGACATAAAAATACCTGTTATCTCCAAACAGAAAGACAAAGCAGTTTCTTTCTCAGATAGTATATTCTCTTGTAGAACCTGAAAGGGGGCCTGGTGAGTTTTCATGTAAGAGAAATGGATGCTTATCTATTTATTATTTATCTGCCAGTGTGTGCTCCAGGTTTTAATTGGTACTGGCCTATTTGCTCCCTTCAAAGAGAATTAATTGACAGCAGTAAGAATATATTTGGGCTATTTTTTTCACAGCTATTGCTAGCTATTTGGGGAAAAGAGCCTCAGAATTCTACTTTGTGAAGCATAAAAGAAAAGGGTATTCTGTAAGGGGAAAGGATGACGTTGTAATGTGCTTGACACATAATGTAACATAAAGTGTATTTTTAAGGGGAAAAGATGATATAGTTACGTGCTTAGCTCAAGATATATAATATTGATACATACTATTATAATTGACATTTTTTTTTCTCCACTTAGTGCTTGCTGACTAGCAAGTACTGATAGAGGAAGACTTCAGTTTCCACTGAACTACATCGTTTTGGTTCTTCTTGTCTTTGAATCTTATTTATCTTTAATTATGGAATTAATCTTCCCTTTGAGTACAGCTACCTATTAGACTAACCAGAAAGTAACTTCAAACTTAACATGAAAATTTTGACCTATTGCTACTCATAGAGAAAATCAAAAGGAAAAGGAGCTCATCTTAAAGATAACATTAGAATAATGTTCTTCAATTTTGATATTCGAAGTACTTTCTATACACCAGAAATTGGCATTTTTCAGGAGAAATAAAAATTATCAGACCCCCAACCCAAAGGTCCGACTCAAAATTTGCTCTTGTGATCCTCAGGGTAATTGAGGTATGACTTTAAGATTAAGAAGTTGAGCCATAGAGGAAGAAGGATTATTGCAGAGAGAAATTCTGGCAGGTGATTTTTGTCTTGAGTCACCATGGTGATGGCAATTAAACATAGATGGATGATGCATCAAGTACCAATGGAATTTAATGCTAAAATAGCAACAAGATGGTCTATAAATGGATATCTGTTCAGTTTAATTTGTTCTGTGCATTATTCATACAACTGTGTCTTTTTCATTCTTGTCATTGCTGAAGTTATTTGTGAATCCTATAAGAGCATTCACCTCTGCACTTGCAGAACAGTGAAGACAGGAGCGAGGCTACCTCTTACTAGAAATGGCTTGAGCTATGTCTTAGTCTATTCAGAGCTCTACATGTATAGTCTTCTGCATGTGGACACTTAGACCATCATGACTTAGCTTGAGGAAAGAAAACTGTATTTGGAATTGCTCCTTGATTATTACATCTGACTCTTGCCTGAGAAGGGACAGCTTGTGGTGGACATCTGAACAGGAAAGCTTAGCTCTTTTGTTGTTTACAGTCTGCATCAGGTTTTTTCTAAGATACTACTCAAAGAGGGAACTTCCTTCTGCTACTACCTCATCTACTGAGCAGATGGTGAGGGTTATTTTATGACTAATTGGTAGGAGCCATTAGCTACCTTCATTCTACCTGTCTCCTGCTCAGTCATGAGCCTGTTAGTGTGTGTGTGTGTGTAGAGCTTCACAGAAACTGTAAAATTAAAAGACTTGAAGTGTTTAATGTACAATAAATAGAAACTGTGGTAGATAATTTCCTACATAAGACTTCAGAAAACAATAATACCATGTGTTTGCTGTCACATGACCACAAAGTCCATAATGAGAAAGAAAACTTTCATTTTGCACCAATAATAATTAATATCATAAAGAAGTCTACTTTCAACTATATATATATGTTTTTATACATTAAAATCATTCTCTAAAAGTTTTAAATTAACTTCTCAGAACTAATGAATTGTTGTTCTCACATTTTGTTTGAATTAATTTGTACCCATTGTATAAAAATATACCAATTGTGCACAGTAATATATTGACAAATCTTAGGGTTTCTGGTAGATATTCTTTACCATAATGATTTCCTTTTCTTTTCTTAATTTTGGAATAACATTTTTATATCCTGAAGGACATTAGTCAGAAAATAGTCCTGATACGATATTAGTCTTAAAATTGGGCAAAATTAAAAGCCAATTTGGAAACATATTTTACTTAGATTAGCACAAAAGTACAAAATTTAATAGAACCCTCATTCTCTAACTCATTAATTTAATGTGTAATTATCATGCCATGTTCCCAACCATAGAATATATAATAACGATAATGACTAAAAATGTGAAAATTAGCAATGTTGCAGTAAGACATGTACATTTTCATTAAATACTAGTTGTGTTATTTTATTGTTAATCCTTATTTTGCCTCTAATTTGTAGAAATTTCCCTATCATATAATCACATGTAAGTTAGTGTCCATCACATTGCAGAAGACTGCTTAATAACAAGCTATAGGTCTTATTTCCCAAAGACCTTTACTTCTATTTATGGTGTCCAAACCATGTTGCAGAGAATTCTCTTCTTGGTGAAGGTTATGGGTATCCCTATTCTTACATAACTTCCCCGACCCTTCAAAAGAATTCCCCTCCCCAGCATTTCTGTTGTGTTTGTTGTTTCCATTGTTAATTCATTTCAACACTTTGCCATAGATGAGACACTAATATAAATCCGAGTCTTCTCAGTAACTCTCATTAAAAGCAAAGAATACCCAAAGCAAGGTTTCTTATTTTGCAGCTTTCCGTGGCCACTATTCTCCTATGTCTCTGATGTCACGGTGAGAGGGAATGGGTTTTTTGGCAAAGAGCATTATCTATTGAGTGACTATTTGAAAACACACCAAGTTCATGTACGAGTAAGCAGACTGTATTATCCAGTAATTAGGAGGAGGTGTTCTATGCTCCAGTATTTTGCATGTGCTGCTTCTCAGTTTGTGTATGAATCCATTTCAACAACTGACTAGACAGAACTTTTTCTTGCAATGGCTGTTATGGTCATGCAACTTATATATTCAATTAAGTTTTAAAATATTGTAAAAAATATGTATATAGGTTTGTGTGTGTGCATGTGCATGCATGTGTGTCTGTGTTTGGTATTGAGAGTCCTTGTACTTCTAGAAGCCTATGTGCCCTATTACAGTAACATAGAACACTGCCAGAGGCACAATTTGCCTTCTGAGATTTCTAAATGATCTATATATAAATGATCTGTGGAGATGTTTGCAAGATGCCAGGTAAATGACTGGACAGGAAAATGTTATCCTAATGTATATAGGCTGACACTAATTGTTACGCTAATACATCCGGCTGCATTTACAGCCCTAAGCCACTGTTCTAACGTATGCACATCTGGTCACTCTCCTCTGGATGTTTGTAAACAGCTGCGTTGGGCATTAGCATGCATGGAAATAGAACATTAGTCTGTTAAAAGTCTTCTCCAAGTTAAAAAAAAAAAAACTTGGTTATCAAACTTGAAAAAAATGGATTTCTTTTTCAGTGTAGTAGGAAAAAACACTTGATAAATATTTGAAACAATCTGAGGCATTATGAAATAGTAAATAAGCCATTGAAGACAATGAGAGTTACAATTGTGTCCCCCAAACCACACATTTTATACTTATATCATCCATTGGATGATCTATAAACATAGTTATTTTGCTTCCTGACATAATCTAAAAGATGAAAAGGAAAACCCTGAAACCTCGGTGTTTTACAACAAAAAAATAGCCCTCTATGAGTGAAATGAACAACAATTCAATAACTGTTACAGACAGAGAAAATCCTAAAGGATCTTAGTCTAAGTTACTCAGTATATTTAAATTTCTGTTGCTGCAATTATTTTCAGGGTGGAATAAAAACGACACTTTGTTCCTGTAGATCTGTTTCTTCACCGGGGGGTGGGTTCTAGAAAAGCAACAGGCGTATCTTTCCTCCTGAACTCTAACAACTAGAAAACAGCTTCCCAGGGTGGACCGAAATAACCACGAGCAAAAGTGGCAGCTAGGATTTCAGTGCTTTTTGCAATAGTCCCAGAGAAAAGATAGTACATGAAGATGAGTAGAGGGGGGAGGGGGAGAAAGAGGAAAGGGACGGAGGGATGGTAAAATATAAATCCCTTAAATTTGTGACTCTTCTAATTCACCTCTCCCCTGCCTCAGTCCTTTTAATCATCAGATCTTTTCCTTTTGCCTAGGTTACTAGAATAAATCAAAGCCATATGATTCGACGGGTTCTCATCAAACTTAAAACTTGCAAGCTGCAGAAAGCCAAACGCATGATCCCTAGTATGGGTGCCCAAGCTTGCTTCTGGGCATCTTATACCCATCTCAGCCTGTTGCTCCTGCCAAACACTGTGCTGGATTCTGTAGTAGGGAGGGGGTACTTGCGAGCTTTGCCAGTTAGCTTGGTGCCTGAGCTGGGTGGCTTGGGGCTAGCAGGCTGTGGAATCTGTGAAGATTGTTGGGGCTGTGCCTGGTCTGCCTGTGGCTGCGAACCCGAACCCCTGGTCCGGGGGACCCCATGCAGGCCATCTGACCGCCGGCAGATGGTGCCCTGTACATCCCCACACACAGGGAGACCCGGTTAAAGTAAGGCTCAGACTCCGCCCCAGCCAATCCTCAGGCGCAACAGCCCCTCTTCCTTCCCAAAATAGTGCAGAGTACGTCTCCTTCGGAACACCGCAGTAGCCCGTGTGTGTCGAAAATACAAACTGTAGGATGATCGACAGTGTGTGTACTGGAGTGGGGCGTACGCGAGAAGTGGGACCCCGGGGACCAGGGCCGTGGTGATCACCAGTGAAAAGCAGAGGACAGAGAACAGGTCCATTTCGCATCTGCGTAAGCTCGGCGGCCCGCCGAGCAGTGGGGAGGCCACTCACCATATTCACTTCCGAGACCATGTCTATGCTGGCGACATCGATCCGCATCCCGACGTCCACCGGGGGCCCTGCCGGGGAGGGGGACCACAGTAAAGACAGTCTTTGAGTGGCAGGGGACTTAGGGGACATAGGGGGCTTACCAGATGTTATTGCGGGCTAAACAGGCTCACTCCCTAGCCCCCATCCCTGTTGTAGGGGACAGCCTGGGAAAACAGGTGTGGGCACACGCGTGACGCGGTGACAGTGCAGAGGGTGTGTCGGGTTAAGGAGAGGGACACCGCAGCCTGAGGATTTGTCCACCTGAGACTGGGGATCCTGAGTGTGTGTGTGTGTGTGTGTGTGTGTGTATCCAGGGTATAGTACTGCACGTTTATAGAAATGGTAAAATGGGGAAGAGGGTATTATCTCTGACGGGAAAGGTGAATTAGGGATGGGTTACAGGTTGAAAGAAAAACCATGAAGCATTACCTCCAAAGTCCGGCCGCAAGCGAATGTCATATCCTTTGAGCAGTCGATCCACTGTCTCTTTCACGTATGACATGTTGCTGGGTTCATTGGAGCTGAAGGGAAGGAGTAGGGACTGAATTCAGAACGGGCACAAACAGACATAAAAAGATCCAGGCACACCTACCCCCATATAACAAAATACATGATCCAGCAGGCACGGAAAAAAGAAAAAAGAAAAGAAAAAGAAAAAAGAAAAACCACCAAGAAAAAGAGATTGGAGAAGGCAGCTCACCTGTGTGCACAACAAACCATGGCAACCATCACAGGAAAAGAAAGAAGCCCCAAACTCTCTCGATTTTGTACTGTCCACATTCCTAACTCTGATGAAAGAATTGTCTTTTCTGCGAAGATTCAAGGAATGCAACTTAGTCGGCGGCTGGGCAGTAATTCCCGAATGGACCTGCGCATGCGCAGAGGGTACTCACTACCAAAAGACACCTTGTGCCTTGCAAACAATATTCCTAGTGGAACAGGCAACAGATTTCAATCCTTTTAAAGTTCCTGTCTCGGGAGCTCCGCGTTCTCCGGTTAGTCGGTTACAACCTGCTGTCTCCACGCAGGGGAGCCTACGTGCCTGTGTGCGCTGTGGTTTGCTACGTTTCCTTCCCTTGGTCCTAAACCTGATTTTCCTTTGCCTTCTTTCTTTTCTTTTCTTCCTTTCTTTTTCGTTTTTTAACCTGGACTTTCAATGATCTGGCTAAGGATGTCTGATCGGTATCTTTCGCTAATAATCACGGAGGTCCTAGAACAAGAAGGCTGGAGGCAGTTCTCCGGTTGCCTGTAGAAGAGGTGGGGAGTGTGCTGGGGATGGGGAGTGGGCAGCGACAACCGGAAAATGAGCAGGAGGGAAAAAAAAAGGAAAGTCAGGACAGTTTTGGGAGACTGTGAATCTTGTTCCTTTCGGAGGTAATTTAAAGGCTTGGTGTAGCGTTTCCCTGGGTTAGGAGAACTGGCCAACTTTTGAATGTACTCTTTACCTTTCCCGCCTCCACTCCATGGGTAGATTTGGAATGGGAAGTGCAAACAAGGATGGGGCAACTGTGGGAGAAAAATCTATTCTAGGGTCTTTGCTGACAAGTCTTGTAGTTTTTAGTAGGCAAAGCCTCTTGCTTATAACTGCCAGCATGCTAGCGCCTGTCAGTAGTAATCCCTAAACAGAATCCTGAGCACTCCAGGTCTGAACTGCAGGAGGCAGGAGGAAGACACTCTGGAGCAGCCAGTCTCCTTAGAAATAAAGGCAAGTTGATTAACGCAATTCAATAAATATCAGAACACATGCCAGGCGGTTGGAGACTCTGGGTTAGGTTCATGTTCCTTTGTTAAATGGCATCTATCAATTTTCTTTGTTAAATGGCAATGTCATTAAGAGGGTTTCAGGCATAGAGAAATCCACAAAGTACAAAATACTTATAAACATAAGCAAAAAATCCAACTCATCATTATATAGTCTCTGTAGACTGAAGAATTATTATTATACCAAGAGGCATTAGAAATTATCTCAGCGGAGGGGAAAAACAGAGGGAAGATGACTCTTTTTGCCAGAGCAGGAAGGGGGCTCCTTCTTTAGGGAAAACCATATGCACCAACTCTTAAGAGGCTAGAAACCTTACTTGTGTAACTGAATGCAGAAGAGACCCATTATAAAGAGAGGGGGGATAGTGGGCGATGGGGGTGAGAAAGAAAGTTGAGGAGATAATTTAGACTTCTGGAAAGCCCTAAACATTTAAACAAAGATGGGCAGTGTTGAATTTAGGTTTTAGACTAAACATTCTGGTAGAATAGCTATGATAAATGTGATTGGCATTTACTACTTGCTATGCCGTTGCTCTTGTGCACACAACACAGCTTATCTCGTTCAAACCATACAACTCATCAATAGAGATAATGCAGAGAATGTTTTCGACTACTGAAACCAGTAGTTAATGTCAAACTGCTAATAAGTAGTGGAATCTGCATTTCAAGCTAGAATCCTTGAGTATTATTACTCTTCACATTATAAAGCACAGACTATATATGCAAGAATTATATAAGGAAAACAAGAAGAAAAGTAGGTTATTGCAGAGGAAATACAGTAAGAAGCGCTTTAGTTTGGTGAGAAGAAGCAGACAGCCATAAGCTTTCTGAAGTTTAATAGAGACATCAAGCGACCACAAGAGTCATGACCTAGGTACATATCAATGTTCCTTAAAGAACTGTATAAATGTTTCAACATGTACTGAATTTAACATTCTCAAAAAAGAGAAAAACCCAATAGCATTAATTTTGTACTATATCTGAGCATCACAAAATCCTCTAGCCTCAATGCTAAGTATTCTTTAGTCTGCATGAGGGAATAACGACTTGTTTTTTGCAATACATGAAGGTCTGCTTCTAATGGGTAAAAGAGAAGGTCTTCAGGTTTCAGAATCTCTTTGTGATGTACAGCTATGCAAAAACCACCCTGTGCAAAGCAAGCCACTTACAGGTTTAACTCACCCATTTTCTCATGCATTTATTCCTCCAATGTTTATTGAGTGTTTAGTAGGTGCCAGACATCATGCAAGAGCTGGTGATGCAGCAGTGAACAAGACAGCTTTCAAGGTCCCTTCTCACCTGTGGCAGTTACAATATATTCAAGTCAGAAAAGAAATGTTTGCCTGGGTCTTTCCTGTGGTTCTTCATTTGGCTTGTACAGCATTTACTAGAATATGCATTTTCTAATTAGTTATAAACCTCCAAGGTCTTTTTCTTTTTTTTAAAGAAAGCATCACTGCATTAGCAAGGTCTGCTTAAGAGCCAAGACTTTACTCAAACTGTGAGTTTGGATACTTTAGTTCTAGTGTTAAGCATGCTTCTGACAGATCAGCCCCACTGAATTTTGTTTTGAAATTTTGCTTTCTGATTAGATGACAGCACACTATAAGAAATCATGTGATAGTATTTTTTTTCATTTTTATTAGTATGTGTCAATTATATAAAATGTTTATAATGATAAGTCATATGATAGCCACTATTTATTATTGAGATGTTACTGAAGATGCACCCTGCTTTATCTCAGTATATTATGTATGAGGAGGGCCTGGAAATTGCCTGATTTTCTGAGTAATTTGCATCTTGATAACAATAGAAATCATAAAACCCATTCATTCCACTACTCATTTGGTCACTGGGCATGTTAGAATTATATATACAGCTTAGCTTTAATCACTATGCAAGATGTTAATGACCTGCATTTTGATACATTGCATTTCTCTCTGATGTCTTAGGAGTCTAAATTTAATCTCTCCTCTTCACAGTTTACTAATTTAAAGACAGATATGTTGCACTGAATATATAGAGTTTGTAAGTTGTCTTAGAGCTGCGAAATAAATAAATCTTAAAACTAAAAAGAAATAAGTTATTAATTGATACAGATGCTTTGGGAATTTTCTTTTTCCCTCACACTTTCTTCTCTTGTGAAGTTGCTTGTCTCTTCCCAACACCTTTCTCCCTACAGAGCTCAACCCAATTTAAAAAAAAAAAAAAGCTGCTTCTGAAGCCTCACAGGACATTGACATTCTTCTATCTCCCTCTGCTGAGCCTCTTAGAAGAAAATGGAAGGACCTTAAAGATTAGCATCCAAGTGAAAATAAAGGTAATTAAAGAGAATATTCACATGCATTTTTTGGTATTTCTTTAAACAGACAACAACAAGGAAACATAGAAAAATGAGTGTATTACAATAACTTCTAAAGTCCCAAAATGACCTGAAAAATCTGAAGAAAAAAGAGAAGTGTGAGAATTCAAAACTGTAACATTTTATCTAGGTTTAAAAAGTGCAAAGAATTTGAATAAAAATCCTTATAACCAAAAGGAAATTTAGAATCCGGTCCAATTCAAGATTCAAGTGCAAGAGTAGGAGGGTAGGAGGTCCAAAAGAACAAGCCAATGCACAAAACCAACCAACCAACCAACAACAACAACAACAACAACAACCAAACTAGAGGGAGATTTGGGGGAATTGCCTTTGAGATATCAAGACACATTTAACCTATAAAAATTTTATTGTTCTCTTGTTTTGTTTGACATTTGTGTAAAGATAAGAAAAGCTAGCACAAGCAAATAAAGACCAAAGGAAAGATTCAGTGCTTTAAGTAAAGCAGGAGAAGATGAAATGTAATAAAAGTCTGTAAGGCAATTTGTTATCCAGGAGACTATTTTACCTTACTACATACACAAAAATCTAAGATGGGTAGAGATAAAAATGAAAGATAGAATGCAAAACAACAGAATTTTGTAAAAGCTGAGTAGAATCTACTTTTCTTCTTGTTTCATTGAATAAAGTTTAGTGTGCATTATTAGTTAAATAATAAAATATTACAAACAGCTTAGTGGATATTTGGTGAATATTTTTAATATAAAGTCTTCATGCTAGCTAATTTACCTGTTCATTTACTCTGTGTGTGTGTTTGTGTGTATGTGTGGTAAAATTATGCAATAATAAACAATAAAAGTGTGAAATAACCAAAGCAAACAGTGTGAGAAGGACTTGGAGAAAGTAAGATGATGAGAAGCAACACACTTGCCCATGTGTGTTCAAACATGAACACAAAGCTAGAGTGATATAGACTGCTGAGAGCCTGTATGCAAACGAGGCTTCTTGGTCTTCCTCCCTCTGCCTCATCTGAAGTGGATATTCTGATGTCTTCCCACTTCTATGTGGTTGCCATTTGAATTCTTCCAAGTTTTTGGAATAAAGAATAGAAAATATACAATTTATACTGATCCCTGAAACTATATAGCAAAAGTGTTACTACTTGAAGAATTGCCTAGCTATTTTCTGTGGGAAGAAATCAAACTGTGAAACCATTCTTCCTTTGGAAGATGAAGAAAAATCATCAAACATTTGAAAGTAGCGATATATTTTCTTCAGTTATGTGTAATTCTTATAGCATACTAAGGTTGAGAAAATATTGGATATAAGATTTGGAGTTTGCCCTTCATGGAATTACAAATGTATTAAGCTTCAGCCATAGAAAGGTTGAAAATTGGCCTTAAAAAAGGAAAATGCTGTTTAATATGAATTGTCAAATGAAAATATAAATACGTACATGTGTGTGTGTGTGTGTGTGTGTTCATCGAGACAAAGGAAAATAACCACAAATAAGAGAAAATAAATGCCATAAATATAAAACTAAGCTATTACAGAATGTAAGACTACTTTAAAGTAAGTATAACTGAGTTAGAGAATACATAATAAACAGAACCATAATGAAAAGAATGTCAGCACTTTGGAGACAGATGCAGGTAGATCTCTGAGTTAGAGGTCTGGTATGCAGAGGAAACCCTGTCTCAAAAAATAAAAATAAAAAAAAGAAGTAGAAGAAAAGAAAAGAAAGAAAGAAAACAAAAGAGAACACATGCATGTGTGAAGACATGCACAAAACAGACTGGAGTCTAAGGCACCGAAATGCAATGACAAGAAAAATTCCACATGTGAAACAAATGACACAACTAGAGATATTATTAATCAGTTAGATAATAAATAGCGTCAAATTTTCTTTAGGTGTCATTGGGAAAATAAAAGGAAGAAGAGGAGGAGGAGAAAGAAAGAGAAGAGGAAGAAGGAGGAGGAGGAGAAGGAGAAGAAGAAGAAGAAGAAGAAGAAGAAGAAGAAGAAGAAGAAGAAGAAGAAGAAGAAGAAGAAGAAGAAGAAGAAACATTAAACATGGAGATGAAAGGAGATCCAGAAGTTCTAGTAAGAATTATACAAGAAGAAAGCCTGATAAAAGGTGAGGAGAGAATAATTTAAAAGTTAGAAACGTCCCAGAAACGACAAAGGTTATTAGTTTTATAACTGAACAGACACAATGAATGTTAATCAGCATTAATTAGTCATATTCTAGTGAAATTTCAGAACATTTTAGATATAGAAAAATTCAAGATACTTTTGAGAAAAATAAGTCATCTTCATGAAAAGAGAATAATTTGGCATTCTTCTTATCAGCAAAGTTAGCACCAGAAGCCAGTCAAGTAAGGTCTTAAAAATCACAGCAAGTATCCATGTGTGAACTCTGTGCTCTAACCAACTAGCATTCCACTACATTAACACTATAAACCCACTTCTAAACATAGAAGAACTGCGAAAGTGTTGGCCTAACAGATCCTTCCAGCAGAAAAGATTCCAGCTAAGAAACATAAATATGAACTAAAATTTTTTGACACAAAATAAAATGATAAGCAAATAGACCCTTAAAGCAAACTATCACCCAATTTTATGTGAAATGGTAGGAAATTTAAAGAATGAATTAAGAATTTATTCTATGTAGGCCAGAGGTATAGACCAAAATATTATCACTTAGAGAAAATGCCATAAAACTGACAGGCTGTGAAGAAGGAAGGAACAGAAACTTTGAGTACCACATCTTTCTTAAATGTGTGTTGAGTTTGTTGAACATTTATCATGAGCCAAGAACTGTTTTAAGTTTTCTTCACATATTATGCCATTTATACCTCACATCCCTAAATTGTATTGATTTTTATTTTGAAGTCTGAAGAGAAGATCAAATGAGAAGAGCCACTTTTGATGAGAAACAAACTCAGACATAAAGGGCTCCACAAGCTCTAACTGTTCAATCTACAACTTCTCAGGAAAGCAGGAGGTTGTGCGGAGGGCACTACCCAAATGCTTGGGTACAGAAGATAGAGAATTTCTCCACTATATAAGAAAAGACTGTGAAAGTCATTCAATGTTACCATGGTTAGAAGAAGTGAGAGAGCATCACAATGAAGGTCTGGGCATGTGCAGATGAGAGAAAACTGCAGGCGTATTTGTATAGCACCTTAAGTACATTCCACTTTCAAATTATTCTCATTCCCACTGCCAAGGGTTTTTAAACTACACATATTGGAATAAAAGATCTTGAAAGTATAAAATATTTTCAGGGAAAATATATTTCCCTTCTTAAAATTTAGCAAAATATATGCATTTTATGAATCAGTAAGAAAGAAACAAGAAGTAAAGAAAATATACACCATAATTTTAAATCTACATTATTAGTACCTTATTTTTTATGATGTTACATGTCTACTAAGAATTAGAAACATTACAAATTCAAAAATTAGTTAGAAGTGAGATGGTTGCTTGCTAGAAAGAAATAAGCAACTGATTTTTAAATAGAAAAAAATAAAAACATGGATAAAGAATAAAAGTAAAGATCTCTAGTATTGAAAAGTAAAATGTTCAATTTACATATCTGTATTTTTAAAGAATTAGTCATTTGAGTTCTACAAGAGAATAACCAACCAGTCCAAGCACATTTTAAGCCTCCTTTTAAAAAACAATTTGTGGATTAACCCCTCCAGAGATTCAAAGCGTTGCACAAAATTTTAGCCAGCCAATTGGCTCATTGTTCCTTATGAAATAGTCACAGTGAGAATATGAAGTCATCAGGAAGCTAATGCCAGAAGGGATCTTTAAAGCCGAGGACAGGAAAGACTGAGGCAGAGGGCCACAAATATTTAGCCTTCTTGAGTTTCAGAATGGGTTTATGGCCAGTCTGGGAAATTTAGTAAGGCCTTGTTTCAAGAATTGTAAAAGTTAAAAGTGTATTGGGGATATCTCAGTGTTAGAACATTTGCCTAGCATGTGCTGGGCCCTAGTTCAATTTCTAATATTGGGGAAAAGAAGTTAAGTTTCTGGACAATATTCCATAGACAACAATTACGTGAGAAAAGGATGTGTGTGTGTGTGTGTGTGTGTGTGTGTGTGTGTGTGTGTGTGGTGTGTATTAGACTATTAGAAAATTAGAATTTGAATATTAGAAAAGAATCATTAGATATTGCAACTGTTTTTCTCTTGATGATAGCTATTCTTTCCTGTTTATATATTACTTTTAGTTCCCAATGTGTTTTTCATTTCAATTTTGAGTTTAATTCTAGCCTAACACAATCTCCTACCGCAAACCTTCTAGAAGTCTATAGCACATTTTTTTTCTGTATTGCCCTGTGATGTCACACAGCATGCAGTACTGTATTCAGTAATATGTTCAGACAATATTCATTTCCAGTCCCCTCTCTTTGGGGGTTGAGCAGGTTTGTGACTAATGTGGCCCTTGGCTCAGGATTGTTGGAAAGGAATGTAATTCCACATGGCTGCCAGAATCATACTGCCTTCCCTGACATTTATGTCCTATCATACTTGCTAAATGTTAACACAAGCAGTGAGTTTAACAATCTGACAATACCACAACTCTCGCATTTAACTTGAGAAACAGCAAGAAGTGTGGAAGCTCTACAGCATACAGAGGCATGAGGGGCTGGGGTGAAGCATACAGAAGGCATGAGGGGCTGGGGTGAAGCATACAGAAGGCATGAGGGGCTGGGGTGAAGCATACAGAAGGCATGGGGGGCTGGCGCTTGGCCCCCAGTGTCATCATCTCCAGAATCCTCATCAGTTTCTCTTAGAGTTTACGCAGGGCATTCACTCTCCTGTTCTCAAGGTTTTCCTTAAAAACAGTTCATACTATTTATTAAAAGTTAGTATTTCTAACAGGGCAGAAACAATAACATATTTTTTTAAAAGGCCTGCTCTCATTGAAGCCATGGAACATCATTTTTGCATATTAAATTGTCCCCCGAATATTTTCAGCATGGGAGGGGAGGAACATTTGGGGATCTTATTTTTCTTTCCTTCAGAAATGTATTAGTGATGCCATAACTCTCTGCAGTGTTAGTCTATCACTTTAGAAATTTAGTGTAATGATTATGATTCTCTGAACATTTTTATTATAACAATATTAAAAGAAATGAGTGGGGTTGAGCATGGTGACACAAACTTGCAATCTTCCCAAGTGAAAGAGGAAGGATCCTGACTTTGTGGCCAGCCTGGTCTACATATTGAGGGAGTTTCTTGTAAGACTTTTTTAATTATAAGAAAGACAAAGATAGAAATAGTAGATTGTTTTGTCATTCAGCAGTCAACAGCATGACTTTCGTGAGCAAAGAATAAAAAGAGCAATATCCTTTCTCTTTTTGTCAACTTTTCAGTGGAACTATGCAGGTCTGTGTCCTTTAGGCTTAGGATCTAAGCCCTGAAAGAATGGGGTCAACTACAGTCTAATGCTGTAGACAACTCTACTTCATTCTCAGAGTACTCTTATACAGGAAAGGAACAAGGAAACAAAGACCCAAATAAGTTTGTTAGAGTTTAGAGAAACATGATCTGAAAAACATGTAAATAATTGTTAGCAAGCACATACTAAATATTAACAGAGCAGCCCTTTCCCAAGACTTTCTCAGGACAGACCGATCTGAATGCAATTGCCTTGCACATACTATAGATTATATCTGGGAAAACACAAAAGCATGGCAGAAGGTCACATCCATATTTTGGGTACACTAAGGATAGCACTCAGCATATCATTAATCAGATTGGGTTCTTTAGCTATGATCTGACATCCAATAAGATTAAACATGTCTTATAATTGAGTGTGAATGTTTGCCACAGGAGGCATGGAATCACATCACATACAAGTCCAAGAACAACCCAGGGAACAAAATGTACCTGACATAAAAGGCCCTATATTTTTTCCTAAGTCTCTCTCACAGTTCTGCAAGACATCATTTACTGTAAATCATTCTTTTGATCATGTTCTGACACCTGTTCTTTTAAGGGGGTAGGGATATAGCTTAGGGTTAGAGAACTATTCTAGCAAACGGATCAGTAGAGTTTGATCCCTAGTTCCACAAACAGCCCCAAGAATGTTTCATTTTTCAGTCTGGTTCAGTTTGGTTTAAGGCACCATGCTGTGCATTTAGCTATATATATTTATACATAAACATTGCTTACACACCTAGATAGAATTCAGGGACCATAGAATTTGAGATTCTCTCATGATTTTCTTTTCAAAGTAGAGAGTCACTGAAAACAAAAGATTTGTTTGAACTGATTCATTTGGTACTTTTATAGATTTGAGGTGACTTTGTGGAGTGTGTATGCTCACATGTTTGTGTGGTGATTTCTATACACAAAGTGTTATGGCAAAAGTAAAATGCTGCAGGTACCCGAAGTAGCGGCAGGCAGCAGGCAGGCAGCAGGTTCTGAGAGCAGCCAGTTATAGCGCAGTTCCCCAAGTGGCTGCAGCGGCCAAGAGTCCCAAGCAGGGAGCAGTGTGGTGGGTGAGAGACCTTGATGAGGCAGCCAGTCCCAGAGTCCCAGGAGGAGAGACAGACAAACGGGCATGCCACAAGATCACACCGCAGGTCTCTGAAGACAGCTGATTCTGGGCAGGGAGCCAGGCAGCGGGCGAGAGACAGAGACATGGATAGGCACACCGTGCAGAATGAGTTTGGATATTTATTTAGTGGGTTATGGAAGAGAAGGAGAGAAAAGGGAAGAGCAGAGAGAGAAGCAGTGTGTGTGTGTATGTGTGTGTGTGTGTGTGTGTGAGAGAGAGAGAGAGAGACAGAGAGACAGAGAGACAGAGAGACAGAGAGACAGAGAGCGAGACAGAGAGGAGAAGAGAGAGAAAGGAACAGACCCAGGCTAGAAGCTGGGGAAGGAGTGGGTGTGGCTTGTCTCTTAAAGGGACAGAGCAGATCATTACACAAAGCTCAACTAAAAGAACTTCTAAAACACTCTCAGGATCTCTAAAGGGATTTATATTTTATATGATACTGACATCATTTATGACCAGAGCTCCTGGATAGCTTCAGGAAAGTGGCTGGTTTCTAGGGGGAAAACAATTAGTAATTAGAAAGCTGGAAAATTCAGTCTGACTTCTCACATTCTCCTATTAGGAAAGAAGTCCAAATGTTGAGGCTATTGATTAAGTCCAACATAGATCCATGATGATGTCTTCAGAAATTCTCTAAAGGACAATTGCAGAGCTTCCAGGGTAATGATCACAAGGAGGTGCTGTTGTGGTCGGTACCTGGACAGACTCTAGAAACATTGTTCCCTTCCTCTGAACCTTTCCCCAGGCACCTTTTCCATCATCCTTTTCCAGTTTTATAATTTATGAATAATTGATAATAATAGCAAAATCACTCTCTGAGTTCTATGGGCTGTTCTAGCCAATGATAAATTGGGGGAGGGATAGTTATGGAAAGTTGGAATTTATATCCAGTAGATTGAAAGGAGAGGAAAAAATCTGGATTTTTCCATTGGTATCTGTCTTAGTTAGGGTTCCTATTGCTGTGAGAGACACCTTGACCAGGCAACTCTTATAAAGGAAACATTTATTTGGGGCTAGCTTACAGTTTCAGAGGTTTAGTCCATTATCATCATGGTAGTACATGGTGGCATGAAGGCAGACATGGTGCTGGAGAGAGAGCTGAGAGTTGATACATGTTGATCTGCAGGCAACAGGAAGTAAACTGAAACACTGGACATGGTTTGAACATATATGAGACCTCAAAACCCACCCCCACCGTGGCACATGACCTCTAAAAAGGCTGTACCTATTCCAACAAAGCCACATACCTCCTAATAGTGCCACTCCCTGAGAGCTTATGGGGACCAGTTACATTCAAACTACCATAGTATCTGAAAGGGCACTGACTGTTTTGTACATGTATAACCTGTAGCAGACAATTCTCTTTCTAAGTAAATAGTTGTAGAATTAAGTTGTAGTAACACAACTGTTATCCATTGAGAAAAATAGTTTGATTTTTCTTTATGGGATAAGAAATACCTCCAAGTGTTGTAAAAGAATAAAGATGAATATTTTTGCTAAATATAAAATATAAATATATATTTTATAGAGAAAGCCACAAAATTGTATTACTGATAGAAAGTCAATATAACATGAATATTTACTCAGTTCAAAGTCTAAATAGCAATGTAATTCCTTTAAAAAACATAGTATGTTAAAAATTAATCATGACAAACTTGCAACAAAGAACAGCTAAAGGAATCTGTAGAATACTAAAATGGATGATTCTTTCAATGTAACTCTTAAGATTGATCACAAAACCATGGATTCTTAAATATTCAGAATAAAAGCTAGAATCTAATCAAATAATATATGGCACCATTATAGATTGTGGAGAGAAGTATAAGAGATAGTAAGATTTTCAGTGCTTTTAGGATTGATTAATAAATAAGTGAAAAAGAATCCTGGATACATAACACACACACACACACACACACACACACACACACACACACACACACACACAGAATAAACACTAGGATGAGAAGATTCATATACTGAACTACTCCCCAGGTTGTTTTCCACATAACATTAAACAGTTAAATTCTACCTGATAGCCTGGCATATACTTGTATCTGAGCATCTAAGAAATGGAGTTAGAGCCAGGTGGTGGTGGTACAAGCCATTAATCCAGCACTCAGGAGGCAGAGTGAAGAAGAACTCTATGAGTTCAAGGTCAGCCTGGTCTACAAGAGCTAGTTCCAGGAGAGGCTCCAAAGCTACAGAGAAACCCTGTCTCGAAACTACCCCCAAAAAGAAAAAGAAAGAAAGCAATTGAGTTTGGAACATCAAAATTGAAGCTTTCTTAGCATACAGAGTTAGTTGGAGAAATATTTATAAGGCAAGAAATATTTCAAATATAAAACAAAACATTAAAAGTATACGAAGGGAGTGCAGGGCATGTCCAGCTCCTGCTGAAGGGGCTTCTTTGTCCCACACGACCCTGCCCCCCCCCAGTTTGTCCTTTCCTCTGCAGGGGTACTTGACCCACCAAAAGTCCCTGTTCCTGTGCTGAGGAGATCAATTCAGAGGGGTGAGTGTGTGCCTGTCAGGATGGAAGGTCCCCAGAAGGGAGTGCAGGGCACCTCCAGCTCCTGCTGCAGGGGCTTCTTTGTCCTACAAGACCCTGCCCCCCCAAGTTCACCCTTTCTTCTGCGGGGGGTCCTTGGCCCACCAGGACTCCCCGTTCCTGTGCTGAAGAGATCGATTCAGAGGACTGAGTGTGTGCCTGCCTGGCAGAAGGTCCCCTGAAGGGAGTGCAGGGCACCTCCAGCTTCTGCTGCAGGGGCTTCTTTGTTCCACAAGACCCTGCCTCTCCCAAGCCGGCCCCATTGTCTGCCTGCATGGTCTTTGGCCCAGGAACAGATCCTGCTCCTGCACTGGGAAATCCAGCCAGAGAGCACTCCTTTCCATCTTCGGGGTCCTTAGATTCACCAGCACAACCAGCTCCAGTGCCAAGGAGCCCTAAGAGAGGGCAGACCAGTAAAATTCCCCAAGTACACAGTCAGTCACAGCAAAGATTAGATCAAGATGCCAAGACTCTCCTAGCTGCATTTGAAGGAAGAGATGGGCAGGTGCCAGTGCAAGAATTCCTCCAACAACATGAAAAACATCATGACAACACCAGAATCCAGTGATCATGCAACAGGAAGACTTGAACACCCTATTCCAGAAGTAGAAGAAATCGACTTTAAATGTAACATTAAGAATATAGCAGAGGCCCTTAAACAGAATGTGAAAAACTCCTTTAAAGAAATGGAGAAGACAAACAAAAAGGTAGAAGAAATGAATAAAGCTCTCAAAGATACCTAAGAAAACCAAGAAAAAGCAATCAAACAGGTAATGGAAACAGTTCAAGAACTGAAAAATGAAATGGAGGTAATGAAGAAAACACAAACCAAGGGAAGGCTGGATATGGAAAATCTGGGAATGAACTACATTCCTGTAAATGAACAGGAACTACAGAGACAAGTATAACCAAAAGAATACAAGAGATAGAAGAAAGAATCTCAGATACTGAAGATACTATTGAGGAAATAAACTCATTGATTAAAAAAAAACCCAACAAATCCAACAAATTCTTAATACAAAACACCCAGGAAATCAGGACACCATGAAAAGACCAAACCTAAGAATAATAGGGGTAGAAGAAGGAGAAGAATACAGCTCAAAGGCCCAGAAAATATATTCAACAAAATTATAGAAGAAAATTTTCCCAACCTAAAGAAGGATATTCCTATGAAGGTACAAGAAACATAAAGAACACCAAATAGACTGGATCAAAAAAAAAATCTCCTCGCCATATAATAATCAAAACACAAAACATACAGAATAAAGAAAGAATATTTAGAGCTGCAAAGGAAAAAGGACAAGTAAAATATAAAGGTAAACCCATCAGAATTACACCTGACTTCTCAATGGAAACCATGAAAGCAAGAAGGTCTTGGATAGATGTGCTGAAGACACTAAGATACCACGGATGCAAGCTCAGACTACTATACCCAGCAAAGCTTCCATTCACCATTAATGGAGAAAACAAGATATTCCAGGACAAAAACAGATTTAAACAATATGTAGCCACAAACCGAGCCTTACAGAAAGTACTAGAAGGAAAACCACAACCCAAGGAAGCCAACAACACCCATAATAACACAGGCATCTGACAACCCTCCACCAGCACAACTCAAAGAAGGGAAAGGCACAAACACTACCACCCAAAAAAAAATAATAATAACCAGAGTTAATAACCACTGGTCATTAGTATCACTTAATATCAATGGACTCAATTCACCTATAAAAAGGCACAGGTTAAGAGAATGGATATGAAAACAGGATCCAACATTCTGCTCTTTACAAGAAACACACCTCAACCTCAAAGACAGACACTTCCTCAGAGTAAAGGGTTCAGGTAAAGTTTTCCAATCAAATGGACCTAAGAAACAAGCGGGTGTGGCTATACAAATATCTAACAAAATTGATTTCAAACTAAAATCAATCAGAAGAGATGGAGAAGGACACTTTATACTCATAACAGGAACAATTCATCAGGAGGAAGTCTCAATGCTGAATATCTATGCCCCTAATATAAAAGCACCCACATATGTAAAGGAAACAATACTAGATCTCAAAGCACACATCAAACCCCACACTCTAATAGTAGGAGATTTCAACACTCCTCTCTCATCAATGGACAGGTCAACCAGACAGAAATTTAACACAGAAATAAGAGAACTAACAGATGTAAATAACCAAATGGGCTTAACAGACATTTATAGAACATTCCATCCAAACAGAAAAGAATATACCTTCTTCTCAGTATCTCATGGAACCTTCTGGAAAATTGATCACATAATTGGTAACAAAGCAATCATCCACACATACAAAAAAATTGGAGTAACCACCTGTGTTTTATCGGATCACCATGGAGTAAAGTTAGAATTCAACAACAATTCTATCCCCAGAAAGCCAACAAACTCACAGAAACTGAACAGTCAACTATGGAACCACCCCTGGTTCAAGGAAGAAATAAAGAAAAAAATTAAAGTCTTCCTTGAATTCAATGAAAATAAAGACACAAGATACCCAAACCTATGGGACACTATGAAAGCAGTGCTAAGAGGAAAGTTCATAGCACTAAGTGCCCACATAAAGAAAATGGAGAAAGGTCACATTAGAGACTTAACAGCACAGCTGAAAGCTCTAGAAAAAAAAAGGAGCAGACTCACCCAGTAGGAGTAGAAGACTGGAAATAATCAAACTGAGGGATGAAATCAACAAAATAGAAACACAGAAAACAATCCAAAGAATCAATGAAACAAAGGGCTGGTTCTTTGAGAAAATCAACAAGATTGACAAACTCCTATCCAAGTTAATCAAACGGCAGAGAGAGAACATGCAAATTAACAAGATCAGAAATGAAAAGGTAGACATAACCACAGACACAGAGGAAATTCAGAGAATAATTAAATCTTACAACAAAAGCCTGTATGCCACAAAATTGGAAAATGTAAAAGAAATGGACATTTTTTTAGATAAGTACCATATACCAGAATTAAATCAAGACCAGGTGAACAACTTAAATAGGCCTATAAGTCACGAGGAAATAGAAGCTGTCATCAAAAACCTCCCAACCAAAAAAAGCCCAGGACCAGATGGTTTTAATGCAGAATTCTACCAGAACTTCCAAGAGGAGCTAATACCTATACTCCTTAATGTGTTTCACAAAATAGAAACAGAAGAGTCATTTCCAAACTCCTTTTATGAAGCTACAGTTACCCTGATACCAAAACCACACAAAGACGCAACCAAAAAAGAGAATTACAGACCAATCTCACTCATGAATACCGACACAAAAATTCTCAATAAAATACTGGCAAACCATATCCAAGAACACATCAAAAAAAATTATCCATTATGATCAAGTAGGCTTCATCCCAGAGATTCAGGGCTGGTTCAACATTTGAAAATCTATCAGTGTAATCCATCATATAAATAAACTGAAAGAAAAAAACCATATGATCATTTCATTAGATGCTGAAAAAGCATTTGACAAAATTCAATACCCCTTTATGATAAAGGTTTTGGAGAGATTAGGGATACAATGTTCATACCTAAATATAATAAAAAGCAACATAAATCAAGCTGACAGCTAACATCAAATTAAGTGGAGAGAAACTTAAAGCCTTTCCACTAAAATCAGGAACAAGACAAGGCTGTCCACTTTCTCCATACCTCTTCAATATAGTGCTTGAAGTTCTAGCAATAGCAATAAGACAACATAAGAAGATCAAGGGGATTTGAATTGGAAAGGAAGAAGTCAAATTTTCATTATTTGCAGATGATATGATAGTGTACATAAGCGACCCCAAAAACTCTACCAAAGAACTCCTACAACTGATAAACACCTTCAGTAATGTGGCTGGATACAAGGTCAACTCCAAAAAATTGGTAGCCCTCCTATACACAAAGAGTAAAGAAACAGAGAGGGAAATCAGAAAAAACATCACCTTTCACGATAGCCACAAACAGCATAAAGTATCTTGGGGTAACTCTAACCAAAGAAGTGAAAGATCTATTTGACAAGAACTTTAAGTCTTTGAAGAAAGAAATTGAAAAGGATACCAGAAAATGGAAGGATCTCCCATGATCTTGGATTGTAGGATCAACATAGTAAAAATGGCAATTCTACCAAAAGCAATCTATAGATTCAATGCAATCCCCATCAAAATCCCAACAAAATTCTTCACAAACTTTGAGAGAGCAATAATCAACTTTATATAGAAAAACAAAAAGCCCAGGATAGCCAAAACAATCCTATACAGTAAAAGCACTACCGGAGGCATTACCATCCCTGACTTCAAACTCTTTACAGAGCTATGGTAATGAAAAGATCTTGGTATTGACATAAAAACAGAGATGTTGACCAATGGAACTGAATCGAATCGAAGACCTGGATATTAACCCACAAACCTATGAATACCTCATATTTGACACAGAAGCTAAAATTATAAAATTTTAACTTCTAAAAAAAGCATCTTTAACAAATGGTGCTGGCATAACTGGACGTCAACCTGTAGAAGAATGAAAATACATCCATATCTATCACCATGCACAAAACTCAAGTCCAAATGGATTAAACACTTCAATATAAATCTGACCACACTGAACCTGATAGAAGAGAAAGTGGGAAGTAGCCTGCAATATATGGGCACAGGAGACCACTTGCTATGTATAAACCCAGTGGCATAGACAATAAGAGCAACAATGAATAAATGGAACCTCCTGAAACTGAGAAGCTTCTGTAAAGCAAAGGACACAGTTATTAAGACAAAAAGGCATCCTACTGAATGGGAGAAGATCGTCACCAACCCCACATCAGACAAAGGTCTGATCTCCAAAATATATAAAGAGCTCAAGAAACTAGACATTAAAATGCTAAATAACCCAATTAAAAATGGAGTAATGATTTGAAGAGACAATTCTCAACACAAGAAGTTCAAATGGCCAAAAGATACTTAAAGTCATGTTCAACTTCATTAGCGATCAGGGAAATGCAAATCAAAACAACTTTGAGATAACATCTTATACCTGTCAGAATGGCTAAAATAAAAAACACCAAGGACAGCCTATGCTGGAGAGGATGTGGAGTAAGGGGAACACTCATTCATTGCTGGTGGGAATGCAAACTTGTCCAACCACTTTGGAAATCACTGTGGCGTTTTTTCAGGAAATTGGGAATTAACCTACCTCAGGATCCAGCAATACCACTCTTGGGAATATACCCAAGAGAAGTCCAATCATACTACAAAAGCATTTGTGCAACTATGTTCATAGCAGCATTGTTTGTAATAGGCAGAACCTGGAAACAACCTACGTGCCCCTCAATGGAAGAATGGAAAAAAGTATGGACTATATACACATTAGAATACTACTCAGTGGTAAAAAACAATAACATCTTGAATTTTGCATGCAAATGGATGGAAATAGAAAACA
This sequence comes from Ondatra zibethicus, assembly GCA_004026605.1. Lineage (NCBI taxonomy): Eukaryota > Metazoa > Chordata > Mammalia > Rodentia > Cricetidae > Ondatra > Ondatra zibethicus. Next base: position 38,461 of record PVIU01002509.1, on the reverse strand, counting down.
CCATCCTTAGTGAGATAACCCAGACACAAAAAGATGAATATGGTATGTACTCAATCATTAGTGGACTCTAGCCATAAACAAAGGACATTAAGCCTATAGTTCGGAACCCTAGGGAAGTCAAATAGCAAGGTGAACCCAAAGAAAAACATATATAGATCCTCCTGGAAATTGGAAGCAAACAAGATAGTGAGGCAAAAGTTGGGAGCACGGGGGTGGGGGTAGGGATGGTGGTGGGTTTGGCCCAGGGGAGAGGGGGAAGGAGAAGGGAGAAGGGAAGAACTGGGGAGAGCTTGTAGGAGTGGGAGGGTGAAGATAGAGGAAGGGCAGATGTTGGAGCAGCGAAGAAGATATCTACATCAAGGGAGCCATTTTAGGGTGGGCAAGAGACTTGACTCTAGAGGGGATGTCCACAGGCATGTCCCCAGCTAGGTCCTTGGGCAGCAGAGGAGAGGGTGCCTGAACTGGCCTTGTCCCATAGTCACACTGATGAATATCTTGAATATCACCATAGAAATTTCGTCCGATGGATGGAGATAGAGACAGAGACCCACAGACACATCAGAGCAATGGACTGAGCTCCCAAGGTCTAGTTGAAAAGCAGAAAGAGGGGGAAGATGAGCAAGGAAGTCAGGATCGCAAGGGGTTAGTCCACCCACTGAGACAGTGTGCCTGATCTAATGGGAGCTCACCAAATCCAGCTGGTCCAGGACTGAAGGAGCATGTGATCAAACCGGGCTCTCTAAATGTGGTTGCCAATGGGGACGGACTGAGAAGCCATCGATAATAGCACTGGGACCTGTCTCTTCTGCATTTATTGGTTTTTTGGGACCCTAGTTTACTTGGATGCACAACTTCCTAGGCCAGGATGGAGAGGGGAGGGCCTTGGACTTCCCACAGGGCAGGGTACCCTGCCCTCTCTTAAGGATGGAGGGGGAGGGAGGAGGGTTAGTGGGGGAGAGGGAGGGGAATGGAAGAAGGGGAGGAAGGGTCAAGTTTTGAATGGAAAAATAAAAAAAAAGAAAAAAGAAAATAAAATAGAAAATTGGCAGGTTGTTAATAAAAAAGTAAAAAAAATTATACGATGAATCTATTTTTCCAAACATAGAAAATTAAAAGCAAAAATCAAATCAAATTAATATCATGTTGTGAGCCACTTTTTAGGATCACTTCTGACATGATCCACTTGCAGTGAGTTAGGACGTTCTAGGGTAGGGGCGTGAGGATTATAAATGTTAGGTAGGAAGAACAGAGATAAGAAAGAATCACAGACACAGGATAGTAACAGGAGGACCACTCAGAGGATATTGAAAATTGAATTCACCCTCGTATATTTATTTATTTATTTGGTTTTTCGAGACTGGGTTTCTCTGTGGCTTTGGAGCCTGTCCTGGAACTAGCTCTTGTAGACCAGGCTGGCCTCAAACTCACAGAGATCCGCCTGCCTCTGTCTCCCGAGTGCTGGGATTAAAAGCGTGCGCCACCACCGCCCGGCTTGTTTATTTTTCACACATTTTTATACCCCAATACGAAAGGTGGGGAAGAAGGCAAAAGACTGCTTTACCATGACACAAAGGACATCCAGAACAGTTACTTGTTTGAGTACTTGAGACATCAAGCCATTATTTCCTGAGGAAACTATTTGATGTTTGGGCAGGGATGTGCAGTGAACATACCCTAGACCAAGAATCCTGTAGACAGCTACTCCCTCTGTCAAACCTCTTATTTTAAAGAAGGAGCAGAAGTATGCTTGAATTCTCTGACCTTTGGTCAGGGTGGGGCGGATTTACCTCCACGGCCATCTTAATGTCTAAAACACCAAATAACTTAGGACAGGGTGTGTAGCCTTATCTGTTGTCAAAGACTTTGAAAAAGCAAAGATAAGCTCAAACCCTCTGACCTCCAGTCAAGGAGGAACAGGCTCTCCTGTCCTGTCACAGACCCTGAATAGCTAAAAAGAAAGTGAATAAATCAATAAAAAAATTCACAATGTATCAGAATTACTGAACACAATGAAAAGAAAGAAATATGCCATCTAAAAACAAGAAAAGATCATAACACAACACAGGTAATCAACCATTAATTCTTAAGTTTATCCTTAATTCTAAAAACAGTTTAAGCCTTGATAATCCAGGTATTCTTAAGTATTTGGATGAATGGGGACACCGAAATTAATTATCTAGATAGAAAAGTAAGCTTCTCCAGTACTGAGGCGAGGCATAGCTTTGCACAACCATGTGCCCATCCTTACGGACTAGAAATATCATTCTTCAGTCTACTTTGTTGATCTGAAAAAGGTACATGCTCAAGAATGGTTTTTTCGTGTGCGTGCATATATGAGAAATTTTAGCAAGCTTTAAACCCATTAAAAGGAGGATTAATAAACAAATTAATAAATCATAGTATACTTTTATAACGTTTTGCAGTGATTGAATGTGTCATAAAGCTATAATTTTGAGGTGGACACTTAATATTTCCTAGTTAGAGTGATCATGTCACAAGTTTTGAGCAACAGAATATGAAAGAAATGTTATGGGTGACTTTGTAGCCAAAATGATTAAATGACTGTGTTACCCCCTCCCACTTCTTTAAGTTTTTCTTCTTCTATTATGAAGCACAAAGGAAAGGCAGAGAAACCAGAGGATGGGAGAAGCTCAGACTTACTAGTCACTACCAGCATAAAAGCTATTCAGAATTTTGTTTGGGTAAATAACCTTACTTTAGAAAGAATATATTTCATTTACTTGTATTGTTAGCTGTAGAAACTAGAATTGCCATAAAAACTAGCAAACAAATGGTCTTGAAAATGTAATATTAATAAAAAAGCAAATTTCCAATAATATCATACTATCAATATGAAAATTTGAAACAACTTTACCTGTTATTTATATTTGTTTGCATATGCAATAGTGACATAAATGCCCATGGGGTGATGAATAACAGATCAACATGATTATTATTTTCAAAAAGGAAATCACAGATGTAGTACAGTTCTTTAAAACTTATTTTGTGCTTGCAATGTTTTTTTTTTTTTATTCAGACTAAAGTTTGACAAAAATAGTAGAATTTATAGCATCTCTAGATGGCTGTTACTTCATTCTATGTTGTGAGACTAGCTTTTCATTGAAACATATTTTAGGGGTTTTAGAGAAAACTCACATGCTTAAGACTATTGTGCAACCATGAGAATGAGAGTTTGGATTGCAGCATCCATATTACAAGATAGGTCTGAGTATGCAATAACCATAGCTTCAGAGAAGACAGAGACAAGACCACTGGTGCTTGCTTACTTCTAGCCTTGCAGAGAACATGTGAGCCTCGGGTTTAGGCAGTTATGCTGACTCAAAGGAATAGGTTAAAAGTGACAAAGGGCATCCAACACCTTCTTCTGGCTTCCAAATTATGTCTACAGTCATACCACACACAAGTGCATAGACACAAACATAAAAACAAGGACTCTTTCAAGAAGTCATATGGAAATCTATTAATGTAAGTTTCCAAACACATATGCATGTGCATGTGCACACACACACACACTCGTGTGCATGGACTAGTGTTTGTGTGTGTAAAATGGAGACACTTTACAATGGGATGACAAATTTATCACACACCATAGGGTAATACATAAAAAAAGAACAGAACAGTGCCAAGAATGGGTTACCTCTAGTGGAGTTGTTGACCATTGAGGTCCCATAGACCGCCATACATTGTAGGTTATTGCCAATGATTTTGGTTACATCCTAGAATGTGGTAGTAAGACATTACTCTTGAAGACACCATGTTTGAATTATAGAACATAAGGAAACCAACCCAATACCCGCTTGCAAGCTTCATCCCTTCTGGATAGCTTTCATAGTCTTGGAAATGTAATCATCAACCTTGCGCAGGTGTGAACTCTGAGAGCTAAAATGACGACTGCCATGGCAAATAGGGCTGCTAGTTTAACAGTGGAATTTCATGTGAGTAGCCAACTACTTTCTAATTAGATATAAGGCCTGTTCTACAAGATGAAACATACACCTAGCTTCATTTCTCAGACTAAGAACCTGTGGTTAAACAGTTCATGGTCCCTAGAGCAGAACCTAGTAACATTATTCCACTAAGATGACAGTGTTAAATTTTCTTCTAATGACTTCTCATTATGCTCATAGATTAGTGTATCTTTCTACTCTTGTCTAGGAAATTCTTTCTTAAATGTACGGTGATTAAAACAGAAGTCCACAATTGATCAAGGTGCAGGAAATAAGAGACTGGGGAATGTTCAGCTCTAATTGGGACATCTATATAGCATTCCTTCCTCCTAAGACTCAGAGATTATTGCAGAAGAGGCAGGAGAATGATTGTGAGTGTCGGAAGCAGTGAGTGACTACAAATATGCAATGTTTTCTAGACACAACAGGATATTTTCACAGATAAACATACAGAACAGTGGTTCTCAACCTTCCTAATCCTGAGACCCTTTAACACAGTTTGTCATGTTGTGGTGACTCCCACACATAAAATTGTTTTCATTGCTACTTCATAACTGCAATTTTGCTTTTGTTATGAATTGTAAATATCTGTGCTTTACAACAGTCTTAGGCAACCCCTGTGAAAGAGTCATTCAACGTTCAACCCCCAAGGGGTCATGACTCATAAGTTGAGGACCACTGTTTAAACATTGTAACAGCATGCACCGGAGCTGTACAAATTCAGGCTAGACAAATTCCCTAGAAGTTTGGAGAGGTGGGCAGGACATCCCACCCCTATTAGAGACACTATTGGTAATTGATAGTGGCTGGGAGAGGAAGACTGCTCTCTTTAAAGAAGTGGGTTTTGGTAAGGCAATCACACTCCAGCGGAAGTCCGCACATGCAAAGATATTTGGGAAACACAAGTTGGGTTTTATAGGTTTTGTTGTTGCTGTTATTGTTTGAAATTTAAAAAAAAATGATAAAAAGTTGGGTGGATAAAAAGAGGCTATGAATGTGGGAAAAGTTAGGGAGGGAGGGAATGTGATCAAAATACTTTGTGCAAACCTCAAAGAAGAGTTTTTGAATTGCAAAAGTTAAAACAATTAAACCTAAAGCATGTTTAAGGATCAACATTAAATGACTAGCAGTTTTTTTATCGAAGTCTGCACATGGTGAATACTTGGTGGAAGATTTAAGCACTATTCATTTAGCAAGCATGTAAAATTTGACTTAGGGATCAATCTTAAAACTTAGAAAAGGCTGCCTGTCCCCCCTTCACTAAGAAAATGTATCCTGCTTACAGAGAATGAACATATGAGCTGTTTTGATATTGGAATCCCCTGAAAAATGCAATTAAGTACAAAATTCAGACAAATCATTCACAGGTCCCCCACCCCTTGGAAGGAGTTTTGAGACATACCCACCACAGAAAGCAGCTGTGTAAACTCAAAAACCATTTACCTGGGAACACTATGATTCTGATGTCTGCTGGTTCTTAGTTTCCTAGTCAAGCATGGCCATTTTGCCTCACTTTGGACCTTAACTTCATGATTTCCTGTCTAGTTTTCAGCTCCAGCCAAGCAGTATATGAGTACAAAGTTCTTGGATCAGGCCCATGAGCTTCTTGCTGCCAGTTTTTCCACAGTAACTGCTGTCCAGACAGTTCATAGTTGGGCTGGGTGCCTACTGGAAGCCTGCATCCTGAATCAGGATAACAGATCGAGGGCCCGCTATACCACTGGGCTCATTTCTGCAACAGCAATGAGAATTAGAGGCCCCAGGCAAAATCAGAGTCTTTGAAGTTTGTCTCTGGGCTTCTAACTCCCTTGTGGTTAATTTTTCTCATTCAGGTACATTTATGCTCATCTTTTAGGTACTATGACCTCTCAACTATGCCATAGAAATTACATGATTTTATGTTCTCATTTTCACTTTAACCAAAACTTATTCACACCCTGTGCTAATGTTTTAACATACTTAAGCATTTTACCTCTAATGGATGAAGGACATTCTCTTCAATAGTGGCAGCGAGTTAAAATAAAAGTGTCAGGTTTAACAGAATAACAATCAAATGTGTTAGTTATTAATATGGCTAACAATTTGTTAGTATTTGATATATTCTGGACACTTGTTAAACTGTCCTAACATGCGTTAGAGCATCTCATCCTTGTTAAGAATCCTGAAAAATAGGTGCTTATCATTGTCCTTATTTTGCAAATGATTGCACTGAGTCCCACAGTGACAAAGCATAACACTCCTAGGGTTCTAAAGATCATAAGTAGGTTAGAATATGTGAAAGGCATCAATATCCCTGCTTTAGGAGAGATTTTTGTGGGAAAATTGGCTGCATAAATGCAATATACAGTGATGACCTGATTCCCCAACAATAAATGGTAGCAAGGAAATGTGATGAGATTTCAATTGAACCTATTTATTTGCACTAATGGAATAAGGAAATCTCTGCTTCTCTTACCAGATTTCCTTCATTAGCATGTAACAGAATAATCATTGTGTAGTCATCCCTCAAACAACCTTGGAACAGAAGTTAGGAGTTCTCTCTTCTGCTGTTTACTGGCTGTAGTTATGATTTTCTACTTTTCTATTTAATCACTCAGAGCTTTGTTTAGTTTTCCTTTTGTGTAAATGAAGGCAGAAAATTCATGTTTTAAAGGTTCATAGTTCTTTGTGATAAGTTTACTATATCAGAAACAAATATAACCATGTTTACCTCTTTTCACAATGTCAGAATTTATTAAATTAAATGACAAATTCACAAGGCACAGTAGGTTTCAACTTTCCAGATAGTCTTGCTTTCCTTGATAAACCTAGAAAGGCAAATAAAGGTTCTTTTATTATGGTCTTAATTGTTAGTACAAACCTCAGATCATACATTGCATATCATGGATTAAATCTATCTATTTTGTCTAACTCTATAATCTCTCCATCATCTATCTATCTATCTATCTATCTATCTATCTATCTATCTATCTATCTATCTATCTGTCATCTACCTAGTGTGTGTGTGTGTGTTGCAGAATGGCCTTAAGGGAGTTTAAGAAGTGATGAAGTTTCAGAGAGGCCTGAATGGCCAAAGCTCCTAAAATAGTGAAAATACAAGGTCCTCAGCACTGCGGAGAAACAGCTGAATGGAAAGTCACAGCATATCTGATGTGGCTATTAGACTTAGAGGTAGGCTCCTACTGTTGCTGCTGCAGCATGGATTGCAGCACAGCTGCTGGGTGGAGTCCAAATGAGAAAGGGCAGGATTGACTGCATCAAGAAAAACAAATAAACAAAGGGTAAATGACAGGTTCAGATGGATGTGTAGAAAATGGGCAGGTAGCAGCTCATGTAGACCACATCCACAGGGAAGATTGTGTTGAAGATCATGGGAAACACACAGATTCTCTTCCTCTTGGTCCTTGATGCATACCTAGGGTAGTCAGATGACAGGTCTGTAGGAGGTGTCATTATTATAATATGTGTCTTTCTTGATTAATGATTGAAATGGGGCATCCAAGTCCACTGTGGGTGGTGCCATTCCTGAGCAGGTAGTACTAGTTTGTGTAATAAAGCAAACTGAACAAACCATGGAGAGCAATTCAATAAAAAGAATTCCTCCAGGGCTCTTGCTTGAGTCGCTTTCCTGACTTTCATCACTTATAGACTGTGATTGAGATGCGTAAGCAAAAAAAAGCAACCTAGGACAAAGTTGTACTCTTTCCTTCTTCTGGTATGTTTAATAAGATTTTGTGCCTGGTTTCTCTGACAGAATTTTAATATTTTCATGTACCCTTACGGTCCCAATTTACTTCAACAAATTTGCCTATTGGCATTCTTTCTGCTCACAGGATTTATCAGACTGCCCAGGATGAGTGGTGCCATAGAGATGGTGCAATTTACATGTACCATCCAGGTACAATTTTTCTCCATCCTCATAACAATCAAATGATTCTTGTAAAATGGAGTCTCTAAGAGCAAGAGGAAATCTGAAAAACCATTGTTTTTTGCAATATGGAGTAACATCAGGGCAGGGTAGGGCAGGGCAGGGCAGGGCAGGGAAGATCTGAATACCTTTCTCTTTCCTAACTCTACCCCACCCCTCCCATCTCTTTTCCTCTTCCTCCTCCTCTCACTCTACTTCTCTACTCCCATCTCTTTCATCCTTTCTTTTGAGATAGGGTCTTACTCTGTAGTCCAAGCCAGCCTTGAACTCATGGAGATCTTCCTATTTCAGCCTATCAGGTGATGGAATTAAAATCATGAATCACTATTTACATCATTAAAGATACTTTCTGCTATAATATTCAGGGAATGATCTTATTTTGGTTTTGGTTGTTGAGTCTTGGGGATGTATGTTTTATTATAATTATTAGCAGTTAAGAGTACTTACTGTTCTTGTAGAGAATCTGGGTTCAGTTCCCAGGACCCAGGTGACTAACAACCATCTCTAACTCCATTTCCTGAAGGTCGGACACCATATTCTGCTCTTCAAGAACCCCTGAACATATATGGTACGAATAAACTTAAACAGACACATATACATTAAATACATATATAATGAGATAGACAGACAGACAGACAGATAGATATATAGTCTTCCATGGTTTGCTGCTCAGATAGCATTACTTTTATAAGACTGGGAGAAGATTAACCCTAGTGTCTATGACTACTGGTCCTTTTCAAGTCTTTATAACAACTTTTGAGTCTTGATTCATGTTGACTAGTCATTCATTCCATTGCTTGTGGATTCAGGTCTGGAAATAGTAGTATTCTATTAAGATGAATGGAAGCTGAGCTCCCACAGAAAGGGTCAAATATTTCCACATTAGCAGCAGTAAAGTAGCTGATGTTGGAAAGGAGAAGAGGGCTTTGAGTTATACATGAAAGACAAAAGCCCTCAGATATTAAGAGGAATACATAGACAATGACAAGTGAAGGGATATGATAAATTGGCCTCCAGGAAGACTCGTTCCAAGTGTGCAATTCCACATCAAAGTTCAGTGCACCCTGAAAGAGATCCAGGGAAAGTCCTAGTGAGGCTGAGAAGCAACTGTACCCTGATGTGGGATTCCCCTCTGTATGCTGTGAATACCACTGGTTAATAAAGAAGCTGCTTTGGGCCTATTGCAGGAAAGAATAGTACAAGACGGTAATTCCAAGCAGGCAGATGAGGAGAGAATAGGCAGAGTCCTAGAGAAGCCATAGAACCACCAGCAGAGACAGATGCAGGAGACAGATGCCACTGTATGGAACCTTACTGGTAGGCCACAACCATGTGGTAATACACAGACTAATAAAAATGGGTTAATTTAAGAAATAAAAGCTAGCTAGCAATGCATAAATAATATAGTTTCTGTGTGATTATTTTTGGTCTGGGTAACCAGGAACAAATGAGCAGCCTCCGCCAACAGACTGACACCCAATATTTTGCAATGTACACCCACATAAAGCCTAAAAGCTTAAACAAAAAGAAAAAGAGGGCTTTTAGACCCATATAAATGGGAGCAAGTGCAGCTCCTTGGTAGCCACATTCACCCCCACCATGGGTTGTTTGCTGGCAGTGAGGCACCAGGGCTCCTTTAAGAGTGGTCTTCCTGATTCAGCAATAGCAGCAAAACAAAACAAAAACCTTGCAGTTTTTTTAAGGGGAGGCTTCCTGTTCATGCTAGTTGCACTAACAACTCTGGCTCATTCCAGAGGCTGAGCACTTGAATGGGGTTTGTGGTCCTGGGTGCTTATACGTCTGCTTGGGGTTAGGAGGAAAGTAGCTGAGACTTTATCCCCAGCTCAGCTCCCCAACTCAATGAAGCCATGGGATCTGGTCAGCTAGGTGTGCACAGGAGGAGAGCATGGTAGATTCCCACCATCATACACAGAGGTATTTCCAGGCCCTGCAGTGCGCTGCATGGCAGATATAATTTCTACTCATATAAAAAGGGTTTATATGCTGCACGGAGCTTCCCAGAGTAGAAGTGGTGAGAATGGCTACTACCCAGCAGCCCCAGAGTCAGCAGTGATCTACTTCCGCCATATTGAAAGCCTGAGAAAGGCAGAGCTGCATCCAGGACTACTGCAATCAAGCTTCTTACTATTTTAAAAGCACCCCTGATCAGAAAATTATAACAGACATGCAATAAAGACAAAGTCAGATGGAAAAGACCTCTAATGGGTCACGGTGTTGGATAAATGTATGTAGGCTTGAGAGAGAGAAGAAAAACAATACAGACAGTTATAAAAAGAAGTAAATGTTTTTTTTTTTTTTTAAAAACTAGACAGTTGCCTGATAACAGTGATCCTTAATTGGCCACACATTAGAATTTCTTTGGGGGACTTTATGTGGTGCTAGGGATTAAACCTAGCATTTTGTACATGCTGAAACAGAAACTTTAAGCTCTATTCATAGAACTCTTCTTACTTTTTCCAGATGAGGGATCCCCTAAGTTTCTTCCTAGGTTGCCCAGTCTGGACTAGAACTCACGATTGTCCTGCCTCGGCCTCTCTTACTGGCTGGGATTACAAGCCTGTGTCACCAGACCCACCTAGACTTAAAAAAAAAATCTTGCTAAATTAAATGTACCTAGTGCAGCTTATGTCACAACCAGCTGAAGGGGTGATGGGCTGGTTGCTAAGGAGGCCTTTGTAGTGTGGCTATCCACTCCGCAGTGACCACCAGCTAGGCAGGCAGCAGTTCAACCATAGGAAGGCTGCCGGCTGAGAGGGAAGGACCCCATTACCATGAGCTTCGGGTCTAGTGGGCTTTAAGGCCCATGGGAACAGAGCACCACCCTTCATTTGCTGGGTTTCCACTACTCCAAAGCACAGTCAACTGCGGGACAGAAACGGACTGAAATTGGACTGCATAGGGCCACCCCTCTACCGATTGGCAGCAGAGAGAGGCAGTTTGAGCTGAAGCACTACTTGGAGGGTCAGAGGGAATCAAGCTACAGGCTGCCGCCACCACCACCTTCGCAGCTGAGTTGACAGCCGTCATCACCTTGGGCCTCCACCCAGCACCACCATGGCAGAGGATGAGTCTGCCTCCATGCTTTACACCGAAGATGATTTCTACTGTCCAATCTGTCAAGAAGTTTTCAAGACGCCGGTTCGGGTTGCCTCCTGTCAGCACGTTTTCTGCCGAAAATGCTTCCTAACTGCAATGAAGGAGAGCCGGATCCATTGCCCCCTGTGTCGTGGAAAAGTGACTAGACGAGAAAGAGCACGTCCACAGAGGGCCCTAGACCTGGAGACAATCATGAGAAGTTTTCTTGGTAGTTGCCGATACTGTTCCCAACATATTGAACTCTGTCGCATGAGACAACATTATAAAATTTGCAAAAAGTATCAAGATGAGTTTGGAGTTTCTTCAACTCTTTCAAGCTTCCAACTGTCTCCAGACTCCATGGGCAACAGCAACAGCGAGGCATCCACCTCTGAAAATGCCGAGGCTTATCTGGAAGACAATGCAATTCCATCTGATCAGCCTTCTTTTGATTGCCCTCTGTGCGGAGAAGCAAACATGACCAGACAGCGTTTGCTAGATCATTGTAACAGCAACCACAGAGCTCATATTGTTCCATCCATTTGTCCGATTTGTCTATCTCTTCCATGGGGCGACCCTACTCAACTTACCAGAAATTTCGTTAGTCATCTAAACGAGAGACACCAATTTGACTATGGAGCTTTCATGAATCTTCAACTGGATGAGGAAACTCAGTACCAGATTGCAGTTGAGGAATCTCTGCATGACAACATCTAGAGACACTCGTCAGCTCTACAATCGCTCCTAAGGGACAATTTACATGAAGCCATCATTTCAAGAACTTGATGTGCTTTAAATAAAAGTAATCAGTCTGAACAAAGATGAAAAAAAATAAGACAAAGTCTTTAAAGAGACAGAGTACAGACAGTCATAGATTAAAGGGGTAAAGAAAAATAAGCCATGTAAAGATAGAATATAACAGAGAGTCTGGATTATGTATATTATTGTGTTTTAATTTTTTTACTACAGAGAGCTATTTGATTCTGGGGACTGCTAAGCTAAACCAACATATATATTTTAAAGATATCTTGATTTTAAAACTTGGGTCTAAGAATATGTTGCTTCAGAAAAGAGGTTCTGCTTTTGTTTCCACAGAAGATGAGAACCTATGGATTCCTTTCAGGCTAATGTGGTGTGATGGAACAAGACCGCCCCTATAGGTCTCCTTGAACCCTAGAAATGCTTTGCCCAATAAACAGCAGGAAGTATTTTGGAGAGAAATATGCTCAAATTCCCAAATATTGTTTAAAAGTGTTTGTTTACATTTAAAGGGGGATATGCTATAGAGATGAATACTTTGCATTGGTATGGACTTTGGTTTACTGATAGAAATTTAAGATCAATTTTGTTATATATATTTCCTATCTTGATTAAGGTATTGTGTTTATGCAGCTCATTTAAAAATGTAATCTATAATTAAAAATTATAGGTTAATAGATAGTCATCTGTGATAGTCAAGCTTGTAATCATTGTTAGTTAGGTTTTTTAGATGTACAGAGATATATTTCAGATGGATAGATATACTTCAACCCATTCAAAGACTTAGACTTACAGAATATAGCATTTAAATGTTTTAAGAACTTAGGACTTTTCATGACAATGAGACATGTCTGCTTCTGGCAGCACCAATCTACTTCAAAAGGATGAGGGGCATTGAAGAGGCTCCTTATGGAGTTTGTTAGTCATTTGGCAAGAAACTGCTCTTTCCTGGACTGCTTGATGTTATGTTGTATGAACTAGACATAAAGAACCCACAGAAAATTGACTGCTGAACTTGACTAAGGGTGAGACCATCTTTCTGGGTTCCTGCTTCATGAAAGAGTTTGCCAGACATTCTGCAGGACACAGAAGAAAGCAACTGATGGACTTTGCCATTACAAGGCAGAACAGATATTCAGATTTCCTGCTTCATGGAAAAGTCTGCTGGATACTATGGGCTTGTAGGATAAATATGGATGCCCCAGTGTTACAGAAGAACTTTGGGTGGCTGTCCAGGCAGTGAGATGTCTCTGTCATTTCTAGAGTTTTGGACATTGTTTACAATGCACTTCCTGTTTACTTAGGTAATATATCTTTCTGGAGTCTTTGATGGAGTTGAAGAATAGATAGTTATACTTTTCCTTAGTCATGATAAAAGATAAAGTAGATATAAGTATTCTATCCATAATTCTTGATTGATAATGGTTTTGTTGTATGCAATCTTGTTATGTTAAACTTAAAACCTTCCTTCTTATTTAGACAGAAAAGTAGAGGTGATGTGGAATTCCTCTCTGTATGCTGTGAATACCATTGGTTAATAAATAAAGAAGCTGTTTTGGGACTATTGAAGCACAGAATAGGGCAAGTAGGGAATTCCAAGCAGATAGAAGAGGAGAGAGTAGGCAGAGTCATAGAGAAGCTGTGGAGCCCCTGGAGGAGACAGATGCAGGAGATAAATGCCACCAGACGAAACCTTACTGGTAGGCCACAACCACTTGGTGATACACAGATTAATAGAAATGGGTTAATTTAAGATATAAGAGCTAGCTAGCAATACTCTTAAGCTATTGGCCAAACAGTATTGCAACTAATATAGTTTCTGTATGATTATTTCAGGTTTGGGCAACTGGGAACAAATGAGCAGCCTCCGTCAACAGTACTCAGAAAGTAAGAAGACACACGAGGATTTATATGGGGAACTGCAACCTAGGATGTATGTTTTTGGGGATGCCACTATCTGGGCTAGAACTAGGGAAAGATTCAGGTTCCAATCTTGGTTAAAAATGAGATTCTGAAGCTCAGTGTATTAAGATGTGTTGCAATGAGGGGCTCGGGCTGCGTTCCTAGCACAGGGCCCCTTGTTCTGTCCAGCCCGGCTCCCGGTGCGTACTCGAAATAATTACACGGAAACTGTATTCATTTAAATACTGCCTGGCCCTTTAGCTCTAGCCCCTTATTGGCTAACTCTCACATATTATTTTAGCCCATCTCCATTAATGTGTATCGCCACTTGAGTGGTGGCTTACCGGCATGAGTCTAACCCGTGTCCATCTTGTGCTGGAGAAGCATGGCGTATGCTCCACTGCCTTCTCCCTCACAGCATTCCGTTCTGTCTACTCCGCCCACCTAAGGGCTGTCCTACCAAAAGGCCACGGCAGTTTTCTTTATTTAACCAATGAGGGCAACATACAAACAGAAGACCCTCCTACACCAAAGATGAACTGAAAATCAGTGTCTTTCTGAGTGTTCTATTGGAGCAGGGTAAATGATTCTTACTTTGTTGACCTCATCAACATTTATGGACATGAGCTCTTTTTCTTATTCTGGTTAATCATTGGAGAGAACAGAAGAATTTGATTTGTGGAGGATACAGGTGCTCATTTCATGATTGTGAGGTTTCTGTGGGTGGAGGTGGTATTACAGTTCCTGCTGCACTCTATCCTTCCTTATTAAAGGGAGGGCATGACAGTGTGGGCCACTAATTATAAGTGTGTCCTTGAATATTCACCAAAACAAAGCCTGGATTAGTGTTTGTAGTACAACAGCCAAATTCACGTAGAGGCCAGCAGGAACCTGATGGAAATGCCAGCTGTTGTAGATGAAGAATTAGTTTACCTGCAGGAATGTGTGCAGCCCATCCAGATGTCTGTGTGAACTGCTTGGCAATACTAGTGGGAGCTTCCAAGGCATAAACATACATTTTTTTTTCAAAATCTAATAAATTTAACGAAACTTAAATTGCTTATCAAATAGTAACTATTCCACTATTCTTTCTCTTTTTGCTTTTTCCTGTCTAGTTCATTCATAGTACTCTGAACTTCACCGTGCTCTGAAGATCCGTCTAGACAAAACCCATGTTCATTGTTTTTTGTCTTTCTCACTGAATGAGATCTGAAAGCCTCCAACTGAAATTACAATGTCTCTGCTTTGGTTATGTTTTAAACACGCAGTTTTGTGGGTTGACTTTTTGTCATAATCTGACCTCTAAGGACACTTTATCAGTTTCCTTAACCATGCTGCCTGTAATTAGACGCAGTCAGGATCATGTTCTTTTCTGGCTGTTTTTGAGACAGGGTCATACAATGTTACTCAGGCTTGTCTTCAGCTGGTAGCAGTTCTCTTGCCTCAGCCTCCCATGTGCTGGGATGATGGACACTTTGTTCCTGGCTGCTCAGATTTGAAATAACCACATAGAAATTGTATTAATAAAATCATCGCTTGGCCTATTAGCTCTAGATTCTTATTGTCTAGCTCTTACATCTTAATTTAACCCATTTTCATTATTCTATTTTATTATTTTACCATGAAGTTTGTGGCCTACCGGCAAGGTTCCAATTCATGGCTTGCATCTTTCTCCTCTGGCGGCTCCATGGCATCTCTCCATTCTCCTTTTCTTTTCCCAGCATTTAGTTTAGTTTTCCCAACCTACCTCTATTCTGCTCTGCGCAGGCCCAAGACAGTTTCTTTATTAACCAATGGTATTCACAGCATACAGAGGGAAATCCCACATCACCTGATATTTCTTCTCCAAAAGAAAAGAAATTAAAATTAATGCTGTTTTTAGCATAGACATGTTAGATGCTATTTGCTATACATATTGAAGGCATTAGTATTATGTTCATGTAAATTGTATGGATTGTAGTGTAAACATGTCATAATGGTGGTATTTTTAATAATACAGGTAATATTACACAGATTGAGCAGGTTATATGTAGGAAAATATATACATATGTGTGTGCAACAATTAATGAAAAAAGAGGTCAAGAATTTGAAAGATAGGAGGCAAGGCTATATGGGAAGGTTTGAAGGGAAGAAAGGGAAGGGGCAAATTATGTAATTTTATTATACTCTCAAAAGGATAAGAAAAAGTGCCCCTTCCAAAACTCCCTCTGTATCTAGTTGGGCAGTCGCCGTGCCACCAAAACTACTATGAGCAACACTTTAATCAATAAAACCCTAAGACAATTGGCCAAAACAAGTCCAATTATAAAGGATTAAGGGAAAAAAATTATTTTCCTCAATTGATAAGGCTTATAACTTGGCATTAATTTTAATCTCTCTCCCCCTCTCTCTCTCTCTCGTGTGTGTGTATGTGTGTGTGTGTGTGTGTGTGTGTGTGTGCGTGTGTGTGCATGTGCACATGTATGCACTATGGGGACTGGACTAGTCCCTAAAGCCAGATAAGTGCTCAATCACAGAGCTACATTCTCAGCCATTTTTTAAACTTTTATTTGTTCTTGCTTTGTTTTTTGAGACAGAGCTTCATGTATTACAGGCTGACCGCAAATTGACTATGTATCCCAGAGGATTATATATCCCTGTGTTCACTTCCCAAGTTCTGATATTATAAATGAGTATCAATGCCCCTCCCTGCTACCAGCATTTAACTAAAGTAAAATAAAAAAATCACGTAGTCATTTTGTTGTCACTAAATCCTATTCTTTCCTGTCATGTTGCATAAATATTCTTCTGACATCTGCCCCTATTGTCCCCTTTGTAGTTTAGTCAGTCATTACTATCAACAAGGACTGATGGGTGTCCTGGTTGTCACAGCTCCTCACCTAAAAGAAACATTCTTGACCTAGTTTCCCCATTCTTGCCTTCATCATCACAGCTGCAACAGCTTAAAATTGTACACTTGATTTACATGATATATAAGAAACACATACTTATGTAGATATTATATATAGTTACATAGAATACATATGTGTATATATTTATATGAATGATATCTAATTTTGTTAAAGTATAAATGTCTTAAGTCTTAAGCTCTAGAGACTTGGATCACACCTATCTTACTGGTCTCTTGCTCAAAATTTTCTCCATTCCCAAGAAGTTTTGTTCCTATTTGTTTTCTATTGACTTCAAGCTTAATTTCACAGTGGTACAAGAATAGGCTTAGTATTATCTGAAGCTCTTGATGTTGCTTTGGTTTGTTTTGTGTAGTAGATTGTCATAAGCTTGGTAATGTTTCCTATCATTTGAGAACATTATGTGCCACATAGTTATTAGATCCAGCATCCCTCTGTATCTGTAACCTTCATCTTGTTACCAGAGCGGCTGATTATTTTCTATATGTTCATAACAGTTTTTATCGATTTGTTAATTAGATGCTGAGAGTGAAATGCTGGGATCTCCCACTGTGATTAAGGGCCTTAGTTTTGTCAGTGCTATGACATGATTATGGCTGTCATACCCAGAGGTTCATGTGCTAGGAAGTCTGTCCTCCATTTGGCATTGTAGAAATTGTGCAGGTACTTTAAAGGATATTTTATGGGAGGTTCTTAGTACACTTAGGACCTGGTGGGAATGGGAGAAGAGGAACAGGAGTAAGGATGCAGTTATATTTTAATTAAGTAAAAGGTCTTATACTGTCAATTCCTTCTGTGATTATTCTTGATTGCCAACTAGAGATATTAAGTACACATCCCAGTATGTGTGTGAGTGTGCTCTCAGGGATAGCAGGGTGGGAAAAGAACCATGTAGCAGTTTCTTCCAAACTGAAACATTACCATTGAAGGGAGGGAGGCAGCTCTTTAGGCTCAGGCCACAAGTGGGACCCACAAGAGCTCTCCTCAAGGTTTCACAATCAGCTGCTGAGTAGAGGAGGATCTTCCACCAGACAACTCCATGAGAGTCTCGCATGGAACTCCAGAGTGACCACCCAGACCAGCTGGACTTTATGGTGCTGCAACCCTTTGTGTCTCTCACAGTCTTATAAATGACTGTCAACTGCACCAGTATAAGTAACCCTAGCAAACCAATTGGTTCTCCAAACCGCACTATGGCGGGATTATTACTTTGGTTGTTCCAGGTCATCTATCTGGAGGCAGTAGACATTTTTCTACATGTCTACTCAGGGAATGCCATTCAAAATAACCATATTGAATATGGGCGGTGCCATCCCACACACTGGTGCCCAAATAAAATTAAAAGGGAAAAGGAGAACATCTGCTGGAATGGACATTCTCGCCTTTGTTCCTGACATCATGAGCTAACAGGCTCTGCCATTCACTTCCTGCCTTGCTGGCCTGAAATCCCTGAGACCATGAACTAAAGTGTATCTTTCTCCATTCTTGGTTGTTCTGCCAGGGAGCTTGACCAAGAATAAATCTAACAAATGTATCTCTACCTTAAACAAACAAACAAAAATCCATAAAACCCTAAGTACAATTTTTTTAAATTAAAAAAGAATTCTTCTGCTAAGTATGTCTTTATCAATATGAAACATTCCTCTTTATTTTTATTTCTTACAGATGACATACTCCCTAATACTAATATAGGAACAACATGGTAGGTGCTTTTCTTTAAAGTGCTCTATCTTTACATTTAAAGTGAGTTCCTTTTTAACGACATATACTTGAGCTTTGTTTTGTTACTCAATGCAACCACATTTTGTTTTCCGTTGCATTATTTATATTTACATTCAAAGCATTGACGTATTTGGGTTAAATCACCATTTTGTTAAAATTCTTAGCTACTCCACTTATTTTATGTTCTCATTTGGATTTGTGCAATGTAGAATTTTGATATTTTTCAAGCATAACCAAATAAGTGCAAACAACATGCTTTTGTAGAACTTTTTGCCAAGCTATATTTAATGCTTTGTGAAAGACTGTCACTATAATTCTAAATTTAAAGGAAAGACTATTGGACAATGCCTTTCATAGCTCAAATCAATGCATTAAAAATGAGTGAAGCAATCTGATTTTGTAGTGCTTTTATATTCATGGCCCAAGACATATTATTGGGCTCATAAAAAGTTCTAGCTTTATCATTTTAGATGGAAAATATAACACATTTTCAATATTTATTACTGTGGTTTTGTAGGGTTATTCAGTCTAGCAAAATTAAATGGCAATATAATATGTCAATATCTTCCCCAAGAGCCAGAACAACAGCCTCACAAAACCTCTCCAGAATGATCTCAACTGAAAATTAATATCTATGGTACTAATTTGGTATGCCATATAAAAGGAAAAACACTCCTCATTGTAAGCATCTTGTACATAATCCAACTGAAGGCATTCCATTCTTAAAAGATGTTGAAACAAGTTGGGAAAATGGCATTTCATCTCACTAATCTAAGCAAAACTAAAAGATGTTATTCTTTTATTGGTAAATTTGAAAACACAATAACACTTCAAATCAGAAATGTACAGTTTTCAAATACATTACTTAAAATGAAGGAATAAAAGAGACATTCTGTTGTTGTACCAAAGAGTTCCATAATAGTCTGGAGTGGAGTATAACAAAGGTTAATTTATTTGGTGATTAACTCACAGTAAGGGTCTTGATCTGCAGTCCTCTGCATGTGCTGGGAACTGGAGATGAATCCAGCAGCAAAGAGGGATACACATGCTTTTCATCTGCATTTATAGTACATGAAACCATGCCCAAAGTGGGATGGTATCTTAAAGGTTATTGGATGAAGGAGTTCCCACAGCATCTCCTCCTTTTGTCTAAATAAGAGAGTTCTTAACCTAATCCAAAACTATATGCAATAAGAACAAATATCAAGTATTGTCCAGGGAAAATAAGAGGCAAAAACATATATAAAATTTATAATAACAGCCATCATGGACAACATCAAACAAAAAAAACATATGCTAAATGTTTCAATAGTTATCCTATCCTAAGTCTTATATAAGAAAAAGTTTGGCTAAGTCATGAGAGGAAAGTAACTATGACTATCTATTTAGTCTTCAATCCCATTAAAGACCTGAGAAGGGAAATATTGTCTGAGTAAAAAGAAAGTGCAATCAAACAACTGCCCAAAGGTACAAGAAATGACAGAAATAACCGGCTACCTGGGCAATCACCCAAAGTCTCATTTGCAATGTTGGAGCAACCAACTTTGGCTAAGGCCTAGAGTATCTATCTGACTGACCATTTTCAGAGGCAGGAAAATTTGAAAAAAACTGTCTTACCCTGTCTTGGGAAGATTTGGCAGTTTTTTTCTTGTATTCTGCTTGTCCAGTTTAGACACCATGCATTTTGTCAGTAGTTGTGACAATTTGGCCAAGAAGCAAACAAGCTCCAACTGGAGTATCTTCAGTGCCCAGCATTCTTTTGGGAATAGAACAGTGCTGCCAAGAGCAATAATGTCTTACATCATCAGAATCCTAAATTATTTAAATGCCATATTCCACAGTTCTTTGAAGTGTTTGAAGATTGGCTGTCTATGTAGAATATAATCTCTATGCATCTAAAGAACCTTATTAGTCTAACTGTAAGTATGACGAACATGGATTACTATTGAACTGAAATTCTTAACACCTATATAGTTTAAAGGCTAAGGCTTCATATTAAAAATTAAAATCTTTAAACAAATGTGCAGCATATGAGAACAATGACCTCAAAATGTAAACAATATAAGTATCTTGATCAGAGGTAGAAATGTATAGTGCAATATGATAAATACACATTGCATCCATATACAAAATTTCTTAAGCAGTGGTAGAAATATGCATACATACAATATGACAAAGTAACTTTACATAGATGCACCAATATTGTAAATAGGAGCATATTCAATATAACAAATATAGTTTGAATTCGTATCAATATACAAGAATCTATACCAATGTAAATTGTCTATAAATACTAACTCATAAGTAATAATCTACGTATTATCTCTTCTCATCAATTCTTCTCCCCCTTTTTTTTCTAAAGAGATCCCTGAGCCTACTTCAGGCAGAGTCAGGGAGATGCCATGTAACTGCTGAAGGAGAAGGATGCTGGAACTTATTGGTAGGCCACAGCCTCATGGTGATACATAGATTAATAGAGATTAATTAATTAAAGATAGAAGAGTTAGTTAATAAGAAGCCTGAGGTTATAGTCCAAGCAGTGTTGTAATTAATATAGCTTCTGTGTGATTATTCAGGTCTGGGCATCTGGGAATGAAAGAGTAGTCTCCACCTACAAAATGGCACCCACTGTCTGGGGCATGGATCCACAGAAGACCTAAAAAAGGCTTAAGAGAAAAAAGAGGGCTTCTAGACCCACAAAAATGCGAGCCAAGCATAGCTTCTTGGTAGACACTTTTTTTTTCTTCAGATAGGCTATATTTGAGGACAGCATGCAGAGGCATGGCTCCTTTAAGAGAAGGCTTCCTAACTCAGCATTAGCAGCAAAAACTTCTCAGCTTCTTTAAGAAATTGTGACTTCCTGGTTTATGCTGAAGCATGAACTTTGGTTCTTTTGGGAGGGTTTAACTTAAATAGGGTTTGTGAGCAACATGCTATAAGTTACTTAATGGTGAGATAGACCCACTGCATCCTTGAAGCTGGGCTCATTTTACCATGCCTCCCAGAGTTGGTGGTGAACATACCTCCACCTTGTTGGACTGAGCAGAGCTAAAAGGCAAGGCAGCCTTAATCCTAGCCATTACTTAGCATTTTAAGAAGTGTTCCTGTTCAGAAAAGGATTACAGATATGCAATAAAGACAGATTCAGACAAAAAAAAGTAAAGACCTCTAAATGGGTCACAGTATTGGATAAATGTACATGGGCTTAAGAGACTAAGAGAAGAAAGAATACAGTCACAGATTAAAGGAATAGATATGATAAAATAAATATTAAAAGTAATGGAGTAATAAGCAGCTACATAAAGATAGAAAATACACAGAGAGTCTGGATTATTTGTATTATTGTGTTTTCTTTGCATTTTTTGACTGCAGAGAGATATTTGGTTCTGGGGACTGCTAAGCTAAACCAACATACATATTTTAAAGGTATCTTGACTTCAAAATTTGAATCTAAGGATATGTTGCTTTGGAAAGGAGGTTCTGCTTTTGTTTCCACAGAAGATGAGAACCTACGGATTCCTTCCAGGCTAATGTGGTTTGATTGAACAAGACTCCCCAAATGGTCTCTGTGAACCCTAAAAATAATTACCCACCAAACAACAGGAAGCAGCTTGAAGAAAACTCTGCCCAAATTCCCAAATACTGTTTAAAATGTTTGTTTACATTTAAAGGGGGATATGCTATAGAGATGAATACTTTGCATTGGTATGAACTTTGGTCTATTGATACAAATTTGAAGTCAATTTTGTTATACTGTGTAGATGTATTTCTGTTCTAGTTAAAGATATTGTGTTTGTGCAGTGCATTTAAAAATGTAATGTATAGTTAAGAAATACAGACTAATAGTCATCTGTAATCAAACTTTTAATTATGTTAGTTAGGTTTTCTAGATATTCAGAGCTATATTTCAGTTAGATAGACAATCTTTATCACCTCAAAGACCTACAGAATATAACATTTAAAATATTTTAAGAACTTAGACTTTTCTTGACAGTGAGACATGTCTGCTTCTGGCAGCACCATTCTACTTCAAGAGAAAGATGGGCATCAAAGAGGCTCCATATAGAGTTTGTTAGTCATTTGAGCAAGAAACTGATCTAGACATGGACTGGATATCAAGAACACATAGAAAAGTGACTGTTGAACTTTCCAAAAGACAGAATGATCCTTTAGGGTTTCTGCTTCACAGAAGAAAACATCAGACATTCCGCAGGACTGACAAGCTACCAATATAGGCAAAACAGCCTTTCAAATTTCCTGCTTCATAAAAGCGTCTGCCAGATACTATGGGTCAGTAGGCTGAAAATGGATACCCCAATGTTCCCAATGTTACAGAAGAACTTTGGGTGACTGTCCAGGCAGCAAGATGTCTCTGTCAATTCTAGAGTTTTGGAGTTGCTCAATGTACTTCCTGTTTACTTAGGTAGTAATATATCCTTCTGGAGTCTTTGACTGAGTTGAAGACTAGATAGTTATAGTTTTCCTTAATTATGATAAAAGATAGATTAGGTATAAAACTTTAGAAACACAAAGAAATATTATAACAATAATTCTTGCTTGATAGCTATTTTGTGTATCTAATTTTACTATGTTAAAGTTAAAACCTTTCTTGTTATTTAGACTGAAAAGGGGAGATGATGTGGGATTTCTCTCTGTATACTGAGAATATGTTTTATTACCATTGGTTAATAAAGAAACTTCTTTGGCCTATGGCAGGGCAGAATATAGCCAGGCTAGAAGAGATATGGAGAGATTGTAGGCGAAGTCAGGGAGACACCATACAGCTTCTGAAGGAGGAGGATGCTGGGACCTACTGGTAGGCCTCAGTCTCATGGCAATACATTGATTAGTAGAAATGGGTTAATTTAAGATATAAGAGTTAGTTAATAAGAAGTCTGAGCTAATAGGCCAAACAGTGTTGTAATTAATATAGTTTCTGTGTGGTTATTTGGGTCCGGGTGGTTGGGAATGAAAGAGCAGTCTCTGCCTACAGGCATCTGCATTCATAGGAAAGAAAGAAAGTACTGGAAGTCGTATGTCCACAAATCAGAATAGATGGGAATTCAAATTAAATGATGACATGGATAGGCTGCATAACTTGCCATTCACCTACTCTAAGATTTAGTTACAGAGATTTGTGAATGATTATAAAAGCAATGGTTCTTAATTGAGACTTATCAGAGGGAAACAAAGATTCTCTGCTTTTGGTCATTAGTTTCCCAGCCCTGGGATCCTGACTGTGGCCATGGTTCCCATTAAAAGGGCTGTTGATACCTCCATGTTGTGCTAGTGGGCACTTCTTCCCCTGTAGGTCATTATTATAGCTTAAAGGATTTTTACTGGGTAAAACTGTTGTTAATCTTTCTGTCCCATCATCCTGCACAGAATTTCTGGTACTATATATTACTGAGGAGAGTTTAGTTCATTTCCACTTTGACTATCTGTGTCTTGTGGCCAGTGTGTACAGTGTCTCTAGCAGTAGGGTCTAGAACTTGATGAGAAAACTTTATTGCTGAATTAAAATCTTTCAATGGACACACAATTTTAAGGACAAACTTATCCTCACAGCTAAGTTCATTCTTAAATCAGGGGTCAAAACAGCAGAATAAAACCTTTAAAATTAACTTTTTATTTATTTTGGTGGTTGTGGGTCTATGTTTATGTGTGTGAGCTCATGCCAGCCACTGTTTATGTAGAGAACAAAAGACAACTTGCGGGATTATTCATTTCTCTACTTCCACTATTTGGGATGAAATTCAGGTCTCTTCAGGTGTGGTAGCAAGCACCTTTACTTGTCATTCATTTCACTGGTCCCCAGAATAAAAATCTTAAAGCTGATTATGGAGGCATATACCTGTAATCCCATCACCTGAGGGCATTAAACAGGAGAATTGCTGTAAGTGTGAGACAATACCCTCTCTGAAAATGAAAATTGTGTAAAGAGTTTAAAACTGGGATTCAAAGCCTCAAATTCTTTGTTTGTTTTTAATTATAGAAACTGGGGGAAGTCAGGTCTTCCATCACAGCTTCAATCTCCCCCTTTAATTGGTGTGGTACAACAGTAAGGATTCTATGGTTACATTTGACTTTGAAGTTGTAAGATATCAGTGGATATGACACACACAAGATCAATATGGATGTTTTTCCTTCCCCAAATCAAATTGTATAGTTGCTTTACTATCTGTGAAGGCAGCCATATGTTTCCTTTCATTTAAATTCTCTAAGTAATAGTGGGCTTCCACCTGGATCCATTCCTTACATAAAGAGATGTTAGATATTTAGGACTTGAATCCTGGGAGAATAAAGAAAGCACCATCCCCACTGTTGGAAATCTCAGTCACGACAGGAAACTATTATGTAAATGATTGACAGATGTTCAACAACTTTCAACAGACACTGAACACAGAACCCTGACCTGGTGGTCATAGACTCTCACGAGAAGTGCTTTTTAAACTAAATTTTAAAGATAGATGATATTTTATGGATAAATAGAACAGAAGGATATCTCTGGGACAAATGACACATGAGGCTATATGGATAACTGATCTGAACATTGTCACTAAGGAAGAAAAACTAGTCTCCTCATTTTTTTTTCTGTTATAAACCAAATAAAAGTGATATGCAGTTTCATACTCTTCATGCATCCTATTTATCAGACATTGAACTTTTAGCCATTATGTATTGCTTCCAGTAAATAAGATTTTCCAGCACTGAATTTTTAGGGTAAGGAAAGTGTCCCACCCCTTCTTTTATGCCCATCCTACCTTATTTTTAATATTGCCAGTTGAGCTGAAGTTCTTTCTGCTCCTAAGCACGACAGCCAGTCTTTAACTCTGCTTTAAAATTATGGTAATGCCACTCCATGCTGTAGCCACCAGATGGTAATGAAGAGCAGTCTGGCTGCACACATTACTGTGGGGTAGTGTTCTGGCATCATGAGTTTGTGTAGAAAATTAGTTCTGATAACTCTGTTCAATTGATGGCAGGCTGAGGCATCCCTGTGACGATACTCAGATTGTTTAGTTGACAAGATCTGTATTCCCTGCCCCTGCCACTGCCGCAAAAAGTAAAAATAGAGAAAAAGGCATAAAAGTCCATATAACTATGCCTTTTCTCATTGTTGCTTAAACATTTGAAATGACAAAATGTTTTGTATACAATGAGTGAAAATACATGCAAACTTCAGACTGATTTGCTGTCTCATTCTAATCCTGAATATTTCTGAGATATTGATTCCTTCATGCCGCTCTTTAAATTGATAGAATAAGCATATCCTATGCAAATGATTACAATACAGTTGCAGAAAATATAGAGTAAGTTCTATGCTTTTGCTTTTTGGATCTATTTAATTGCCAAATATACTCAGTCACTGTTGTTTTCCTAAAGTTTTCAAAGTAGGGTTTTAAAATTTGTATGTATGTCTACATGTTAGAATGTGTATGTGTGAATTTGGGTGTCCACCAATATCATTTATTTGGAGTTACAGGTGACTGTGAGCTACCTGTGTAGGTACTGGGGACCAAACTCAGGTCTTCTGCAAGAATAGCAAGCACTCAATTACTGAGCCATATCTCCGGTCCCTAAGGTAGTATTTTCTTTTCTTTCTTCCCCCTCTTTTTTGCAAAGGGTTAGACCATTTGTTATACTTAAAATGCACATTTTAAAATTTACTTTAGCAAGAAAACAAAAAAATAAAATAAAATTTGCATTAGCTATTTATGTTAAAATGATTTGCTTCTATTTGCTAGGAGTTTTTATTTGACAAGATTTTATAATACAGGTACAATATTAGACAAAAACATTAAGGAGACTAAATTAAAATATGGTGACTCATTTAGAATCTAAACTGTAGTTCATGTATGTTTAATATTATACTTGCTTCAATATCATGAGAGTTTGTCTATTTCACAAAATTCATCATCTTAAGACCAATAAGAAAATAAGATGTTATAAGTTTCAAGTTTATATAGAAATTTAGTATCGATCATCTTTGGAACAAATCATTGGCAATCGAAAAGCGTGAAAAATAAAATTTAATTAAAATATCAAGTTTTAGCAAAATATAAAAGATTCTATTAATCTATTAGTCCTGTATTATTTATGCCACTGAAACAGAAACAATAAGATATGGATAATCTCCCTATTGTCTATCAACTTCTATTCCCCCCAAACACTTATTTTATATGAATATGTGTGTGCCAGAGTACAGAGCCCAGATGGGCCAGAAGAGAGTGCTGGAACCCTAGTATTGGAGTTGCAAGGAGCTGTGAACCACCCATTGTGGGAGCTGGCAACAGATCTCAGGTTCCCTGCAAAACCAATAAGTGCTCCTAACTATGGAACCATCTATCCAGTCCCATGCCTCCACACTTTAAAGAACAGACTCATGTTGGACATGGTGCTATACATCTTTAATTTCAGCTCTCAGGAGACAGAAGCCTATGGGTCTCTAAGAATCCAAGGTTAGCCTGGTTTACACATTGAGTTCCAGGCCAGCAAAGGCTACATAGGGATATCCTGCCTCAACAACACCGTAAGTGACTCAAGAGCTGGACTAAGACAGAGATACTGTCTTCTGGCTGCTCGGGTATCACAACCACCACCAACAAAAAAGTAATAATGCAACTGAAGACCACAATGTAATCCCCTGCAGTTAGTCACTGTCTGCCAAGGTCTCCAACCCACTGGGTGAGGCACAACCTCAGCATAGAAGGCAGTCTGCCTTATTTAGTGTCTAATGACTTTAGTTTTAATCTTATCAGATGAGAGTGGGCTCTTTCAAGGTGGGATGGCTGTAGAGTAATTTTAATTTTACTCATAGTAAAACTTGGTAGAAACATCTAGAGTACTTAACCAAATAAGTGTACTGCGATTTTCCCCAACTGACCCAAAATTAACCATCACAATACTCATTAAATGGTATTTATGTTTTGTTTTTTTATTTTCCTGTGGAATGATGTGGGCATCTAAAACATGTGTAGAGTCGTAGCTACTCTTCAAAGATGGCTTTCTAATATCCTTCAATAATTGTGTCCTTGTGAATCATCTTTACACAAATCTATTATACCCTGCTTTGACCAATAGAAATATGATCCGTATTTTGAAGGTTTTGTTTAGAAGTCCTTAGCTTCCTTTAGGACTGTTGGGGTGGATACATAGTATCTTTGGAGTTTCACTACCTTTAGATCATCACCTTATAAGGAAGCCCAATCTAAGACAGGACAGAGAGATGGGGGAGGAGATGCAACTAGTAACCACCCATTTCCAACTGCTCTAGGTTGCCCAGCTAGGTGTCCACCGTCTAAATCTAAAGCAGTGTCTAACATCCTGAACAGGCACAGGTGAATGTGCTAGTGCTTACCTATAGTAGTATTGTGGACCTCCGTGGAGAATTGCCATGACCACAGCATAAATTCTGTGGGAAAGCATTGTAAATTATTGCTTTAACACAGTGAGTTTTATATTGTTTTGTTGCAAACCAATACTTGATCAAAACAGTATCATCATCAGAGGCAGCAACAATAATAATAAAAACAGAAAATACCAAACATTTGAGTCCTTACTACTGCATTTGGAAAGGGCTAGCATTTTCCATATTTCCTTCTGATTTTTTTTTCACTGAAACAAGGCATTAATAGTTGAAACAGGCAATGATCCTCGCATTTACTATATTCATTCTTCTTTCTTTTCCCAGATATTTACTACCTAAAATTTAGTTTTTTTGTTTCCATGAAAATTTGCTCAAGTGGCTAGATTTGTGCCTATGAACCATTCATGATGTTATTTTTTATTTTATTAATTTCAAATGAATATGTGCTGAAACTATTTTTTGTCTTTTATTTTTGCATATGCTATGCAAATATCTCTAAGTAGATGGATAGATGGATAAATAGATGGATCTTATTTTTTTCATTTTAATTGCTGCATAAGTATAATCCAAAATGTATGTCCAAAATGTGGTCCCCAGTGTTGTGAGAGTGGCAAAATCTTTAAAAGGTGGGAGTCTAATTTAATTTGAGGCATCATCTTTCAAAGACATTCAGGTAGTTCTTGTAGGAGCCTGCTTAGTTATTATGAAAGGGTGGTGAATATAGAGTAAATCTGGCTTGTCTTTAGTTTGCTTTGACTTCCTGTCTCAACACATGACCTCCCCTCTCATAAGCTCCTACCAGGATGCCATTCATGATGTTGGGTTGTAGCTAGCTGGTGTAGGAGGCCCTTCTGTATTTTGGTCGCTTTCATTGGTTAATAAAGAGACTGCCTTGGCCTTTTGATAGGGCAGCCCTTAGGTGGGCATAGTAGACAGAACAGAATGCTGGGAAGAAGGAAAGTGTGGGTGACATCATGAAGCTCCTGCCCGAGACTTAGAAGCTTTCACGGTAAGCCACAACCTCGTGGTGAACACAGATTAATAGAAATGGGTTAAAGCAAGATGTGAGAGTTAGCCAATAAGGGGCTGGAGATAATGGGCCAGGCAGTCACTTCTAGAGTTTTGGAAGTTGCTTACTTCTCGTTTACTTAGGTAATATTATATCCTTCTGGAGTCTTTGATGGAGTTGAAGAATGGATAGTTATAATTATAGTTTTCCTTTGTTATGATAAAAGATAAAGTAGATATAAATATTGTAACTAATTCTTGCTTGATAACTGTTATATGTAATTTTACTATGTTAAAATAAAAGCCTTTCTTTTTGTTTAAACAGAAAAGGGGAATTGGTGTAGGAGATCTTTCTGTATTTGGGTTGCTTTCATTGGTTAATAAAGAGACACTCTTGGCCTTTTGATAGGGCAGCCCTTAGGTGGGCATAGTAGACAGAACAGAATGCTGGGAAGAAGAGAAGTGTGGCAGATGCAATGAATCTCTGGCCTGAGATGGACGTAGGTTAGAATCTTCACAGTAAGCCATGACCCCGTGATTATACACAGATTACTAGATATGGGTTAAAGCAAGATGTGATAGTTAGCCAATAAGGTGCTGGAGATAATGGACCAGGCAGTATTTCAATGAATACAGTTTCTGTGTAATTATTTTGGGGGTTAAGCTAGCTGGACGGACGGGAGCCGGGCGGGGACTGCTCCTCCTCCAGCTAGCAGCTAGCAGGGTGTTGGGAATGGGGCCCACTCGCCTAGCCAGGAACTGGCAGCTGGGTGGCGGGACACAGCCAAGGGTGGCTAGGACGACAAGCAGCCCACTTGCCTCCATCTTTAATCCCAATGCCTGGGAGGCAGAGGCAGATAGACCTCTGTGAGTTCAAGGTATGGTAGCACATGCCTTTAATCCCAGCACGGGGGAGGCAGAGACAGGTGGATCTCTGTGAGTTCAAGGATAGCCTGGTCTACAGAGGGAGTTCCAGGACAAAGATACACAGAGAACCTGTCTCAAAAAGCCAAAAGTTAAAAGTAAAAATAAAAGAAATAGAGGTTAAAATAAAGCTGCATAAAGATGGAAAATACACAGAGAATCTTGATACTGTATGCTATTATTCTCTCTTTGAATTGTTTGAATGCTGAGGAAGAAGAAACAGCTGCTAAAAGATATTTGCTTATAAATGCTGCTGAATTAACCCAAGATAGGTATTTTGAAAATACCTTGACTTCAAAATTGAAGTCAAAAGGTATGTTACTTTGGAGAAGAGATTTTGCTTTTGTTTCCACAGGAAATGAGAGGCTGTGGCCATTCTGAGTTAAGAAAAATCAGGTTTGATCAAGGAAGACCACCTGAGAAATCTCTAGTAGGAACAGATGACCCAGATGAGGTGAGTTCTACATCCAGAACAGATTCAAGATGCTGCCTGAGATGATCAAGCCTCACAGGATATTCCAGTCAGGACTTGATCATAACTCTAAATTTCCTTTAGTTCCCCATAAGATTATCAGCACCCCCTAACCAACTGGAAGTAGCCTGGAATACTACACCCACATTCCCAAAGAATGGACAATGGATATTTTCCTTTGTTTTTTTTTTTTTTTTTTTTTTTTTTTTTTTTTTTTTTTTTTTTTTTTTTTTTTTTTTTTTTTTTTTTTTTTTTTTTTTTAAAGAGGGGGAGGTGGTGCGGGATAATTGTCTGTATTCTGTCAATCATGTTTTAAATAAATGCTGATTGGCCAGGCAGGAAGTATAGGTGGATCAACCAGATAGGAAAGAAAGGCAGGGTGATGAGACCAGGAGAATTCTGGGAAGGAGGAAGCCCGTTTCTTAATATAAGTCACAGAATTGTATTAATTATATAGCCACTTGGAAAAAAACTTTAACTTTTTTCAGCATCTGTGAATGATGGTTAAAACTTTTCCCCATTAGCTACTGCCACTTGACACTGAGTTATACATAACTTAATTGTTGCTGTCTTGAGAAACTTGGACGTATACATCTATACCACAGGAATTTACTGACACAATTAAGAGACTACTTATTCTAACAGTTAGTACTCTATGTGAACTTTATAGAATACACACAAAAATTATAACTTTTTGGAGTATTTCTAGAGTGGTTTTAATTAGAATGTCCTCCATAGACTCTAGCATTTGAACATTTGGTTCATAGCTGGTGGTGTCTGGGATGTTTAAGAGGAAGTATGCCACTAGAGGTAGGTTTAACAGTCTAAAGACATTGCCATTTTCAGTTTTTTTTTAAGTCTTTCTCTGCTTCCTACTTGAGGTTCAGTATGTGAGCTCTCAACTTCCAGCTCTACTTGTCAAGTCTCTTGTTTGCCATCATGGACTCTAAGCCTCTGGACTCATAGTGCAAATAAGCTCAATCTTTTGTAAGTTGCCGCGGTTTTAGAAAAGCAATCAGTACAACTTTTGAACTTGCTGCAAACTCATTTAATTACTCAAGATCTAATACAGTAATTGTTCTCTGTTATTAGCCAATTTACTAGGTAGCAGACAATTTGATGATTCTGCTACTGAGTTCCCAGGGCCTTTAAAATGCATTCTTCCTAGTCCACAGAAAACATCAGTTTTCAAATAAATAAAAAATTTATATAGGAAATAGAGCACTTCCTATCAAATTACTGTGGGATTTTAGAGGCCATTAAGCACAAAAGCAATATATCAGTGCCAAACCCAATTATAGATACATATACAATACATTTAATGATTTTAAATCCCTAAAAGTGTTGACTTTGTAAATTTCATGTACAGATGTTATTCAGATAAGATGCAAACATTGCTCAAATTTTATTTCTTTTTTCAAATATTTACACTAAAATAATTAAGTTTTTGACAAATATATGACAAAAATAGTCAATATTATCCTTTGACATGAAATTCTTATGGGTGGGTGTAGAGTCTGTTCAAGTCCATAGAATAGGGGAAGATCATACAATGTATGTTGATACATAAGACTGTATGTTGATACAGCCATTTATAAATCACTAGGAACTAAACTACACAGCTGGTCAATAGTTACTATAGTAATAGCACAGTATTCTGTGAGCATTGTATTTGTTATTTACATTGTGTATGTATGTATAATGCTTTCAGGGCATGCTTTCAGTATACAGGGAGTTTTTGATTATTTTCCTAAAAGAAAGAGGTTAAATTTCACCAGATTTGGTAAGACACACATTTGACTAAGAAAGTCACTGATTTATTTGTCCAATCATATTTACTGATAAGCTGCGCGTCCTGTGCTGTAACAAGAGATAAACACAGAAAAATAACAGAGAAACAACAAACACCCAGCAAGAGACTCAAAAAGATTATAGTCCACAGGAGATAGAAAGACAGGAGACTAATAAATTCCACAAGGCAGCGATTCAGAATGCAGACTCCCATGGGAGTTCATAGCTCTTCACTCTACACTGTCTGCCTTCCTTTGGAAGAAAAAATTATTAGGAGATTGAATTAATTAAGCAAAAACCAAAACAAAACACCCAAAAGTCCTTTCTAATTTCTCCATATGCTAGCGGGCCATTAGTCATAAAAATGTGAATAAGTCATTAGTGCTCTAAACAGAACACAACAGTGTCTGGTTCCAAGAACCCTATATTATGGAAATTACTTATGCTATCGACACCCATCATATGGAAGAGTCGAGTACATAGTATTAATGCAAAAGGCACCCCTTAAACTAATAATGATTTTACATAGGCTTGTTTGAAGTATTTGTCTTTATTGCACAAAACGTTAAAGGTTTTCTGCTTAGGGTTTTCTCTCAAGCATGGAGGAAACAACTCCTGTCTGTCTGTCTGTCTGGTTGCCTGCCTGCCTCTGTCTATCTCTCTCTCTCCCTCTCTTCCACCCTTTTTCCCTCCATCTTTCCACCTCCCTCCTTTCCTCTCTTTCTCTCTCTCTTTTTTTTCCTGCCTACCTAGCCACCTTTGCCTCCTCCTTAAAGCTGCCAACTTCTGGAATCTAATCAAATCCATTCTGAAAGAGAAGGTTTCAAGAGGTTCCGGTCTCTGTCCCCATGGCTCCTGGGTGGAGTGGCAAGGGAGGGCACCAGTGTGTGTAGAGTGCGGTGGGGCAAAGTAAGAAAAATCTGTTATCTTTAAAGCAATATCTTGACAGATGCCTTGACTGTGTTCTCCAGTAACTTCCCAACAGTTTGGCAGAAGTCCATCCAGGTTACTAGGAAGACTCTCTCCTTCCCTTAGTCACTAGGCAGCCCAGCGTCCTGGCCCCTGAAGGCAAGGTCAAAAGTCTGTTGTACCCCACACAGGTTCACTTCTCTTCCTTGCTGCCTCCCACCGCCACGCCCCGCAAACCCTGTCATCCCGCCCTTTATCCACCTACATCCTCTTCAGAGGGCACAGACAAGTCCTCATACAACCCGTGAGAAAGGCGCTTCTTTGTTTCCAGCCAAAACCCTGGGGAACCGAGTGTGATCATAGAGAAGTCCGCCCCGTCCTGTGGCAGGGGACCCACTTGGGGTTGTGTGACCCGGAGCAGGGACGAACGACCGTGGGTCGTGTCCCCTGAGTTACAGGTTGGATCAAACTTGCCTAGCTTCGCGTGGCAGGAGCTCCCAAGTTCACTGGTGAGCAGCGCGTGCAGGAGCGACAAGGTGCGGAGTTGAGCTCAGACTCTGCTCGAACTGGGCGCGAGCGGTGAGGGAGGGGGGGCGGGCGCGCAGGTCCCG
The DNA here is from genome assembly GCA_004026605.1 of Ondatra zibethicus. Classification (NCBI taxonomy): domain Eukaryota; kingdom Metazoa; phylum Chordata; class Mammalia; order Rodentia; family Cricetidae; genus Ondatra; species Ondatra zibethicus. The sequence continues at coordinate 5,092 of PVIU01002509.1, read as the reverse complement.
CCTCCCCTGGCCGCGTGCACACACACGCCCACCGCGGCTGGGCTGGCGGAGCGCGGGCGAGTGTGAGCGCGGGCGAGTGTGAGCGCGAGTGTGCGCACGCCGCGGGAGCCACTCTGCCCTCTCCTCGCACCCTGCACAGGGCATCTCGAGAGCCTGGAAACGTGAACAGGCTTAAAGTATGGCATGTTGCGAAGATGATTTCTGTCCAGAAGGTACCCGCGATCGCGCTGTGCTCCGGGGTCAGCCTTGCCCTCCTGCACTTCCTGTGCCTGGCGGCTTGGTGAGTTCCGGGGGTGGTGGGGCGGGAGGGTGTCATAGGGTAAGGGTGCATGGGAAAGGTGGACAGGTGTCCAGATCCACAGCACCCCTTTGACCACTCATCCTTCCCTGAGCAAACCAGATCTTCCTGTCTTCCGTATCATATGGGCTAAAGCCAAGCTTTCCATTGACCAAGAGCAGTGGGCAATTGGGTGCAGGAAGCGCGGGTGCTGGGGTACACGCTGCCTGAGGATACTTGCAGTCTGGGGATGCGTGCTGCCCAGGGATACGCTTTTCCTGACCATTTTGGTTCTTCATATCCCAACCCCCAACCCTCCCTTAGCTTAAGGCCAGCGACTCTTTCCCTAGAAGGCAACCCCTTTTCCACCTGTTCTCAGATTCATTCTTAAAATAGTCTTTTCCACCCCCGTTATTTTTGCACTTGCAGTTTAAACGAATCCCCAGGACAGAACTCAAAGGACGAGAAATTGTGCCCGGAAAATTTTACCCGTATCCTGGACAGTTTGCTGGATGGTTATGACAACAGGCTGCGTCCTGGATTTGGGGGTACGGATTGTTTCAAAACACGCAAGTGTGCTCTGTGTGTCCGTCTCTGGTCTGCGTTTTATTTGTGGAAATATCATTAGGTGCGCCTCACGTGCAAAAATGAAAACCAGTCATTCTCTCGAGCGCCTCCCCCCCTTTCTCTCTTCCTCTTCTCAGTGAGACCTATGACAAGAAGACCGCCTCCACCCGTACTTTCCCATCTCCCCGCCCCCTCAGGAGCTTGGCCTCCCCCACACTAATTACCTCCTGAGACCTGACTGCAGGGTGGGGGAGACTGGGAAGTCAAAATGTACTCAGAGCCGCTGCACTGTGGCTGCCTGTCTTCTCTGAGCCACAGCACGGGTTTTGCTTCCTTGAATCTGTCCACTTTGCGCAGGTACATTGTTGCACTGGAGGTAGCTGGCTTCAGGTCTTCTCTCCTCCCACGTGTCCCTCCCTCTGCCAAAGGTTCACCCTGTGTTCCACCTAGGACAGGAATCTGGGGCAGGAAGCTGAAGCTGGTTGCTCTGCTGGGGAACCCAGTCCTTTCCTACTATCTTCTCACTTTCTTTGGGGTGCTGGTCGCTCGCATTTCTCCTCTAATGCTTCAGAAGTGTTTAGCTTTATTTCCTCCTCCAATCAGTATCTGTAAAGCGCTCAACAGAGACACACTCACAGCACATTTTTCTCTTACCCTATTCCCTTTGTATATTCAATAGTTGGCTACATGGCAAGTTTGGGGCTAGGCATTGAATGCACCGAAATCAGATAGAATTCACCTCAGACATTCCAGCACTCCAGTTCATCAGGGAAAAGTGACTTGCTAAGATATTGCTTGGCTTGGCTCATTCTTCTGAATGCCAAGTCCCTGTTCTTTCCACTGTAAATGAGTTAAACAAGAAGGCCTCAGCCTTAAAGCAGTCAAATTTTTTTTTGTAATGCTAGGAATGGTAACAATAACAACCATTGTTATTGCTTATTTAATTAATTTCAACTAGATCAGCATTTTATGTACATTAGTGTCAACTCCAACAGCAACTCCAAGGAGAAGCCGTGGCTTTCGCCATTTGACAGATTTGAAAAGTTAGGCTGATTCAAGTAGAGTTTACGGATTTGAGCACAGGTGGCATTTTGAATTTACAGGACAAAGCCAGTAGATTGGGTTGATGTTCCACACTGAGTGGCGGGATGAGTAAAAGGTGAACTTAAAGCTTGGCGGGGGGCGGTGCTCTCTGCCTTCGATTGAGGCTGCAGAGGAGGGAGAGAGTGGGAGAGGAGATAAAATAGGATCCTGGAGTGGAGAACACATGGGATCTGAGGAAGAAGGACTGTAGACAGAGTGAGAAGCAATGATGGACAAAGGAGACTTGGGGAGAATCGGGAGGTGACTCTCTGGAAGACAAGACAAAGGAGGGCACTACAGACAAGGGAGGATTTGATGGGGCACATAGCACATTAGTGATGGACTGCGATCTGGTCTTCTGCTCCAACCCATTTCTTTTCTGGATTTGATGACAAACGTTTCATAAAGGAGTGAGCAGATTTCTTGGGTGTCTGTAGATTGACAGTGTTATAGGTGAATGGGACGGATGGAAGTTTTTCCTGTGTTTTTCCCTTGTCTCTCCAGGTATAGGTGGCCCGCATCACATTTGCCTTCATGAAAATTTGAAAAGAGACTTCATTAGAGAAATGAATCATTTGTCAATGTGCGAGCTCTCATAAGTGATGAGGAAATTATCCTTTGAGGTCAAAAATAGTTTTGTGGAGAATTTTCTAGATGATATGATGCCACTTGAAAGTATATTACGTCAATAAAAGAGGCTTTATCTTCCCAGAAGGGTTTTAAACTTCACATTTCAAATATAAAAGTATGAAAAATATAACTCATGTAGTTTAAATATTCATAAATGAAAGCACAATTTATAGCTGGATCTATATGACTTTATTAGTAAGTGTTGAAAGTAAAAATATGTTCTCTTGGCTGTAAGACAACTTAAAAAAAGAAAACAGGAATATTCTGTACAAGAGCATTTTCACCATGCCCTCTTTCCTATAGTGCTGTGTAGACCACAACATGAGTGCTGGATTCAAGTCAACCCCAATGCTGCTAAGTGTCTCAAGGACATTATCACTCATCCTACTTGACATTGCTGAGTGTCTGCAGCCCCACTCACCTGACTATCTTTTTAAACCTTTGTGGGGCAGGGTTGCAGTTATCCTACATTGAGTGCTAGCAGGTGATTAATTGCCAATGAAAATACCACAAAGCACAAAATTAGGGATTGTTTTCACTCTGTGAGTATTTGTGATCAGATGACTGATTTTTCAGAAGTGGGACAGTCTCTGTAAACATGTAGTATTCCAAATGTGACAGAAGGGCGATAATTATCACCTGCAGTATGTGAATTATCTGTTTACATGAAATTTTAATTGTGAACTACATAAAATAAAAGGAAACATTACTGTTATCACATAACTTTATATGCCACAACTTTCACCTCTTCTATGACATGACATTTTATACTTTATGGAAAGTTTGGCATTTTAAAAATAAGCTGAAAACCATTCAGATTTTGGCCAAGGTATACTGTAAATATGGATTGACTTCCTGCTTCCTTTAATCCCATTTCTGCTCTTTGTGGGGCATTTACTTTTTATCTGTTTATACAACTTAGCTCTGTTCCATTTAAAATAAAGCAAAAAGCAAAGATGTGAATTGAAATTGGATGGTTTGTGACTACTCAGTAGGCCAGGCAGAGGTTGAAATAGATTTGGAAACCAAATTATGTATTTTTAACTCAGCAGCACAGCTTGCTGTGGGGAGATAAAGGGAACTGAAATGGTTCTCTTCTCTTCATCCCCCCAGGAGCTCCTCTCTCTTGTCTCCACACTCCCCTGTTGGGGAAGAAAGGTGAGAAGAGCAGAGCAGTTGAGAGACACTGGATGGACTTCTGAAGGGCAGAAGTCTTTCAGCTTCTGATGAGTCAGTTCCTATCATGCTGACGTAGTTGTTTCTGCTTAGAAGTGGCACCAAGTTGGTTTTGTCACAAAGGAAGTAGAAAGTCTTTCCTTCTGTCCCTTGTCCACTTTGAACACAGTTGTATGGCTTTATAAGACTAAATAGCTGGCCACAGGAAGAAAGTTTAGGGATCCTGTCTCTCCCCATTTTTCACTTATCTAAGGGACACATATTAGTCTTGGGGGCAAACAATCTCAAATAATCAACACTTCAATAGGTGGCTGTTTGAGATCCTCTTCCATAACCTTTCTGATATGTAAACAGAAGACTGTTGTCAATTTTATGAGGCTGCTCAATAGTGTAGTAGGATTTCATATTACTGGAGTTCTTTGTGGTCCTAAAATATTTTCGTATATAATACTTAATAAGATTATTACAGAAGCAAAGATGTTCAGGGCAGACATCATTCCTCTGCTAGAAAAGAGGCTGAGAGAAGTTCCATTTAACTGTCCAAAATAATGAAAACTAGTAATTGACAAAATCCCAACTCATACCACATCTTTAAATCTTTAGTCAGACAGCTGATGGTTATGTCTATTTCTCAGGGTCCCTTGCAGAATAATGTGAGTTAAGAGTCAGGTTGTCCTGAATATGCCTTGTTACTTGGCTAAGGATAAATAAGCAATATCTTTAATCAACAGAGAAAAACATAAGAACTTTGTATCACAACTTCTAATAATATTTAAAATGGAGAAGCAAACATGGAAGCTCATGTTCATTTAGGTGAGCCTGGTAAGTTTCCCTGACAGTCATGTTTTCAGATGGTCTATATCTCAGTCTGAAAGTTCCCTTGTCATGTGCTAGCTCTATTAGTTGAATGCCAAACTGTAATTAATAATCCTAGATCGAATGAACATTTCAAGTAGAGGAACAGAAAGATAAAACATCATTTCCAGAGTCATTCATTGATTCATTTGTTATACCAGTGTGCAAATACAGTATTGTGTAAAAGAAGTACTATATAGTTCTTAAGACAGGTTTTTTTTTGGGGGGGTGGCTCAATACTTTATTTTCCATTAATGCCTCTTTGCTAAATAGGGATTTTTTTTTCCATACATTGTTTTGTTTTATTTTTCCATTCAAAAACATAATTAAAGAAATAAAATTTTTACCTTTCTTCCCCTTCTCCCGGTCCCCTCCCACTACCTCTCCACCCCTCCTCCCTCCCCCTTCTTCCTTGAAAGAGGGCATGGTGCCCTGCCCTGTTGGAAGTCCAAGGCCCACCCCCATCCCTCCCGGCCTAGGAAGGAGTGCATTCAAAAAGACTCG